>CM040245.1:243085520-243141202 GCA_022545495.1 Chrysanthemum lavandulifolium | reverse complement strand
CCTGCTCCCATGGTAAAGAATGCAAGAAACCTTCAAAGAAGACCACCACAGCTGCACCTAATAACTCAAATAACAATAGCAGCAGTAGTATTTGGTACAACTACCGGTACAAGCAACAATAATAATAACAACTTCAATAATAACGAGAACAAAGATGCATCTCAAAAAGGCGTGGCACAAACAGGGAGATCAGTGGCTACTTAATCAGAACAATGTCCTATTATCTACAGCAAGTGTTATATGCTACGAGGTTCTGAGATTAAATTCCAATCACTTATAACAAACTGATAGATACTAGTGGTTGATTAGAAGCACAGTCCATATCAAAAGCCGACCCATTACCCCCAAACCGTCCGTCGTGCCCTTTTTGCCATGCATTTTCTATTCTTAACGTCATATGTTTGAACTATATTTATGGGTGTATTAGACATTAGTAGGACTTGATTAGAAACTGTTCTGACCCATAATCCAACCCTGCCCATCTTGCCACCTACACAAGATCTTCCACCTAGGAAGATCATTATTTCCAGAACTGCACATAAACAGATCTTCCACAAAACTGATTAAATCATTTTATACATATCATATGCAGTTTAGTAACTTAAATATAATAGACATAATACAGGAATAAGCAGTAACATATACTCGATAAAAAATCATATACTTTAATCAACAGTTAAAATCAGTGTTAGCAAACTAACTGTAACAACCTACTATTCACATCAAGTACAGTTTCGTAACTTAAATCTAACAGACATAATAGCTAATTAACCCAGTGTGAGCAGCTGGGTGAGTTTCCAGTGATTTGCAACTGCTTCTTCTTGTATAGTTCTGAATCTAGTTGTGCTTATACAAACCTCTATACCCAAGACACAGAGTCTGACTTCCCAAGCAGAGTTGATTGGGTTGTTAATACTCAGTGGACTTGGTAGCGGGCTAGTGATTGGGCTGATTTTTGGGAACCACCTAATGACAAGATTAACTGTTTATTTTTGCCTACTGCAACTCTGCGCGAATTAGACCCTGGTGCACTTATTGCTGATTTTGTTATCCACATATTGAAGTTGACTATTGGCAACATCATAACTACAACAAAATAGGTTTGCAACAGATAGTATTTGGATTTGCCTTAGCTATTTGAAGTTGTGACAATCAGATAAAAGTTGTTTTGGGACAAATGTTGATAACAGCCTAATAGGAGTTATTTTTCACCTTAAAAGTTAGCGTAAAATAACAAGTAATACCTTAAAAAAATAATCGCTAATTAGCTATTTGAAGTTGTGACAATCAGATAAAAGTTATTACTTGTTATTCATATAACAGCTTATGTTTCTAATGATCATGTATTTCTTCTTGGAGAAAACAGATATGAAGATTCATCCAGGCTGAAAACTGAAATAGTCAAACTCAAACTAGTAGCAAAGGTGTTGTGGCGACAAAATGCATTACGTGTCGTGGGAGGGCGGTTATTATGCTTAGGTGCGGTTTCTTATTTCATTTTTTGACGTGTGTTATAATGACATCAATGTACTTCATCCAAACACACATCTTTTATAAGTATTAGGTAGTTTAAGCTTTGGATTAAGTTTGTGTCCAAAATTTCAGAAACATAACTACTTTTGCCAAAACGAACAATGATCATCGCAATTTTAGGTTGCTATAATCTCTTTTAAACATACCTCTAAGAGGGTGTTTGGGATTGTTCATTTGAGTGCTTATCTGATTATTTCCTTACTTTCAAAGCGCATAAACAGTTTTGAGTATTTGGATGGAATGCTTATCAGCTAATAAAGCCTATTTAGACCACGATGGTAAAAATAGCTACTTTTGTACTTCAAAATTTGACATGTATGCGCTATTTAAATCAAGTCTAATTTCATCTAAAACAGAGAACATAGTTTGTGAGAGAAGATTGCATACCTGTGCAAATGCATATATTGCACGCAAGATTCTTAGCATTTGAATAACAAGGTCTGCCAGAAACGTTCCCCATAGCCACACAAACTCAAACCATGTAAAGCCAACCCTTTTCAGAAGGCTGGCGTGGCCGCTTCAGGACAGGAAGTGTACTTTTTATGCAAGTCAGAAATCGTTTTTACTTAAAAATATTAAATTGCTTATCATTTATTAAGAAAAATATACACTTTAAGAAAAGAAACTGTTTCAGGTCAAGCTAACCCGACCTGGCGACCTGTTTTGACCAATTACCATTTTGCTAGCTTTCTTCATTGGTAAAAAAAATGGATCTAACCATTTCGATAATTCAATACTCATGGAAATACTACAACCAGACCCCATACATCATGGGCGTCAATTCAATTAGACCTCCCACATTATGTTCGAATTCAACACGACCCCTTTGGCATCATCAACTTAGCTCATAATAGTTCTGCTTAGAGACTAGTTATTGAAGTAAAAATATTAAAAAGATGCATACACTGGACCAAGTAGCACCATTATGCTCCTAACGCCAAGATATCTAGAAGCAGCACCTGCTAATCCCTGCATACAATGACCATACATAAATTTACCAGGAAATTTAGTTTGCCCCCTCCAATTATCTTTTTCTTTGACATTATGCAAAAAGATTTTTATCCAAATATAATTCTAGTAGGGTTTGTTTGAGGGTTTGGGTTTGAAGACGTGAGTTTGAAAGTGTTTGAGTATGCTTCTTTAAAAGGAATGAGTTTGATACCGATAAATTAGGCATTATTCATACCCACCTAGAGGTTTTTGGAATGGGTAGGTGAAGACACAAAGTGATGCGTACCAAGGAACAGGAATGGTGCTGCATAAGTCACACATTGATCACCATTGACGATTGAATTTTTGTTGTCATACATGTAAGTAGAAGCAACATAGTGAAGCACTAATGTGTAGACGAGACTTAACCGACAATCATATATTAATTCACGAAATGAGTTATATTCGTTATTTGTGCATAAACTTCAGTCTGCAAGGTACTTATGCTTCATTTAAAAATATGTTTTATGTCTTTAACCTTTGGACAAGTTGTCACAGCTAACAACAATGTTGTAGTTTATGCATTCGGTAAAAGGACATAAAGACGTCCAAGGCAATAACACACAAATGCAAGAAAGTAACAGACCGATATTTAATATGAACATTGAACAAACAGATGTATGCAAAACAAGTATGTCCTAGTTTATCTTAAGCGTTTTATTAGTCGTGTGCCTCTTACTTATACTCTCCTAGAGATACCTTATTGATTTTTCATATATACCATGCTGAGTATTTATAGTCATATCATGTTAGGCGGATTTTTGTCACGCTACCAAATTCTAAAAGAGGTGGATTAAAAGACGAGAACGGTGTGGTGTTCATGTATGATGATATTGCAAATCACAAAGATAACCCAAAAGCCCGGTATGATAAGCAACAACCCTAAAGGCCACGACGTCTAGGCCGGGGCGCTCAAGGTGCAACTTTACGTGACTTATATATGTGTTACACGGATCATACCGTTTTAGAAAAGTTTACCCGTAATCATATTAAGCCAAGTTTGTAACTGACTGCTAGTCACAGGACTAAACTATCAACTTTGCGGATCATCGACTTGTCACTTGTTTAGATCAACAAATCAAAAACCTAAATGTCAATTATTCCACTAAAGCCGCAATTAGATCAAAATTAGCGTAAAATAACAAGTAATACCTTAAAAAAATAATCGCTGATACAAATTCATATAAAATTAGCTGATACAAATAGCTAATTAGATCAAAATTAGCTATTTCCCCATACCCTGCCTAGGCGGGATTGGGTTTTGTTGTTGTTGTTGTGTTGTATCAAAATTAGCTATTTGAAGTTGTGACAATCAGATAAAAGTTAACTGATCACCGTATGCAACTCTTTCTCAGAGTTTATTTTTCAAACCGGCTAAGCACCAACACAAATAAGATAACAATATCCATTCAAAAAATCTTAGGGGTGTTTAGGATTGCAGATTTCTATAAAAACTAAAAAGGTTTATCTTTATCCATTTATAGCATTTTCAAATAAGCATATTGAATTACACAACTTCAAACTGCTTATTCCAAACAGGTTATTTCACTCCCAAATAACGCGAAATGCAATCCCAAACACCTTCTAAACCACTAATCTAGTATATCAAAATGCGGAAAGTGTAATTCTAATCTAATCACCAAACCCAAACACTCCCTATAACAAACTGATAGATACTGGTTGTTCATTAGAAGCACAATCCATATCAATTTTATGACTCAAAAGTCCAACCTAGCAATTTCGCCTATAACGCCATTACAGCAGCACCTTACACCTCATTAATATAAACAGTTCTGTCTCGTACCATCACATTTCAACATTTCGCATACATCATTATACAAATTCGGCATTTCACATTTTCACCAAAAGCTGTACATTATCCACACATTTCGCACATCGACAGCACTACTAATCATCATATAACACATCTACTAATTCTTGTTAAAAACTAAAAAGTTATCAATTCTTGTTAAATATCTACTAACAATAACAATAGTAATATATGAGCAACGACTGGACCACATTTCGTCTAATCAACCTTCATCGATACATCTGCTATCAAATTTTAATTCTGCAACGATAACAAAAGTTAGGGTTTATTTATGATTTTTTGTCGATTAAAAGGGTTTGATGTAATCTTGTGGATATAAAATGAAGTGCAGCATTGAAAGCTGGATATAACCGAATATTTATTTTGAGTTTTTAATTCTTTGGCTTTAATTAAGTGTACTTTAATTTGTGGATAAAATATCTCTTTTAAATAAATTTTTACAATTTCAATAATTCTGTGGATATAAATTGTCTTTTAAATAAGTGTAGCTTTAATTTTGTGGCTTTTCAATAAGTGTAGCTTTTGTTTTCACAATTATAAATGTGGCTTTTTTATGCAGTTATTTTTACATTTATAAGTGTAGCATTTTTTAAGTGTTTTCTTACACTTATAAGTGTGGCCTTTTAAAAATTTGTTTTACTTCAATTATAAATGTAGCGTTATTGTAATTGTCTACACTTATATACGTGAATTATTTTTTAATAAATTTGCGACAATTATAAATGTAGCAAAGTTTTGATTAAAAAAAAAAAAAAAAAAAAAATCTACGGTTGACTATACCGTGGAGAATTCAACTTTTTTTGTAGTGGTGTTTAGGTGTTTGTCCCATATACATAGAAGGTGGAGACCAAGGATAAGGGAAAGGCGATCTTGGAACATAAGCCGTGGGGGCTATATTTTATAAGTGCTTGACCAGTTTTTTATACGATGAAGAAAATATTGTTCCATTCTTTGGTATTTGTTTTTTATTTCATAGTTGCAGCATCATCATTTTTCATTACTTTAGTAAGTTTCGCAAGTGGCTTCGAGTACAAATGGCTAAATATATAGCTGCAGTATACAATACTATCGTATACAAATGCTCCGCCTCAACGTCTATACAAAACACTTCATTGACAAACATCTCGCCGCGAAGCGCGGTGCTAAAAACCTCGTGTATTGAACAAACTTTGGGAAGTTGGGTTAAGGTAAACATCAAAAACACATATTTACATAAAAGTGTCAAACTTTTTATTACATAAAAGATGAAGCAAACATCAAAAACACATTTTTGGTGTTTAAAGCACATTCATCCGGTTTAAACACATTTCAGTTTGTTCGAATGATGTTTTAAATAAGTTGGACGTTAAACTTTTTCAGTCTAAACGTGTTTTAGTTCGTAAATGTTAAATTATATAATATAAAACTGTCCCGATGCAACGCACGGGTATTATTATGGTTTTAAAAGGCTCGCAAAGGTGTGAGGCTTGGTAATGCCGCCACGCTGTCTTATACCACGTCTTTTTTAAACTCAATATATAGAAAATATGATATAAATATATAAATATTTTCATATTTTGTTCCGCCTTATATCACGCCTTATAAACGTAAAAGCTTCACTTTGACCGCAAATGTAACACCCCAACCCGACAAGGGTCAAAATGTCACATCATGGTGTCAATCAGTACATAATATACGCAAGCGGAAGACTTTAATATATATAATACAAGTTATAAAACAAAACTTCTAAGGAATACATAAATGCTCCAATTCTTAAATGAAAAGAAAATAAACAGGACATAAATCAATCTAATTCCATATTACAAGGAAAACTAAGGTCGGAACGGTCCACTAAAAGCTCATACTCTCATCAATCAAGTCCCAACATCCCGCTAAAAACCTGCCGCATGAAAAAGAAAACGCGACTGAGCTAACGCTTAGTGAACAAATATAAATAATGAAAAGCAATAAGTCAAAATGAATAAGCGAAACCAATCCAACGAAAACCTGCTGAACAAATATGTTAAATAAGATAAGGTCTGAATATGGGTCATAATGAAATAAAATAAATGTCAAGGAATGCACAAGTGCCTAAACATGCTACATGAATAGACCAAAACGATCAAAACATATATTTCACATCATATCATATCACATCATAATCAAATCATAATTGATGGAGTAGCTAACTCTCAGACGTGTATGGCACACACATATATATATCGGAACTGAGTATCTAGGATGCATCCATACGCCCCCTGTCAAAAATAAAACATCAAGTCCCTAATACACCTACTTTCGGAAAATATATAGGCGTGTGGAATTAGTCATATCATAATCAAATGCGACAAAAGGGAACGTTGTGGACAAAATCACACCTCCACATATAGCGTCATGCCACTGGTGCCTCAGTGACATGGCCATAGTACCTCTATGGATAGTTAGTACCTTTGGCAATGGATTAGGTCAAACGATATAAATAAACATCGAGTAACGATCAAAGGTTGTTAATCAAAGATAATGAATAAATAGAATGAAACAAATAATCATCAATGGCATAACCAAACGAATATATAATCAAATGAATCATATCGAATAGAATCATAAACGAATATCATAACAATGAAAAAAAATCAAATATCAAGAGTCATGAGAAACCCTTACTAATGAAGGGCAGAATATCTCTACCATAACGCAATGAAAGCAAATGGAAAAGTGAGCACGAAGAAACAACGTCACGTCTTCTTCAACGAACCTACATGGATTACGGTTCGCATATCATTTATATATTCATATAATAAGTTAGTCTTGGATTTATTTGGCCATATACTTAATGTTATACTTGTATTACATATTAGGTTTTAAACCTTAATTCTGGACCTATTTCTCTTATTGGCCTAGCAAACAAGTTCCAAATGACTTGGGAATTTCTGAGGTGTTCCTATATCAGTTAAGCTCAATCTCAAATTTTGGTTGATTTTATTTCCATGTGGAAGTATGGTTTAGAAAATCATGTTTCCAGATTTGCCCAGAAAGTACCCAGATTTATAGACCCCAAAAGTATGGACCAGAAGCACCCATTTACACAACTTTAAAAATTCTACCAAAATTCCCAGAGGTCACCCATATCCTAAATGTCAAGACTGGAGAAGGAGAAGTCAAAACTCCTTATGGTTTGTGTTAATACAAATAAACTATAAAAACATTTATTTAGATTTTACGATCTTCTAATGTTTTGTCGATAACAAATGTAAAATCATTTTCACGAAACAAATAAAATACGTAAATGGTTTGAGCCAATAGTTTTCTAACACACTTACGTTTTCACATAAAACACTAAAAACAAGTATAAGTGATTTTATGATCTAGTAATACATATGTACAACAACTAGTGTTTACATATTGGGCAAATATATACATAACATAGTGGGTAATATAAATGGGTAGAAACTTAAGTATTTGACTCATTGACCAAATACATTAAATGTAGTTGGGTACAACCCAAAGTCCATGACCCATACCCATGGAGCTTGACCCATAACCCATTACATAACATCATGATTATGTCATACTTGGTTTTAATCCATGGCCCATAGTTTTAATCCATGAACCATGGACTAGATGCATTGCATCTTAGTGATTCATTGTATCTACCTTAATACCATGATCAATAACCCATGACTCATGACCCAAAACCCATGGGCAAAAGGGAGCGTCCCACGGATCCCCAGTATTACACTGGACAGATCACTCAAGTGAGGGATCCGGGGAACAATAGTGTTTTTTCTTCTATAAATAGTGAGCCATTTCTTCCTTTTGGGTTACCACTCTCACACATACTTTCCCCAAGTATTGTAACCTTCTAACCACTGATCCTAAGGGATCTTTCTATGTAGCTTGTCTTTTGTTTTTGTGTGATTCTCTAGGTTCCTCTTAAAGGCGAGATCACCACTTCTTGAAGTCGAGCAAGCTCAAGTCCATGAGTTGCCATGCTTTGTCATCATCAAGACTACTGAGGTTCTCTTGTTAATAGTTCTTTCTTCCTCCATAGAAGTGTAGTGTTAAAGGCATCAAGTGAAGGATTCTGAAAGAGTCAAGACGAAAGCATTAGTGAAAGGTGCTCAACGTCCGTGTCAAAAGCATTAGTGAAGAATTCTAATGGAGTCAAGAGGAAGGCATTAGTGAAGGGTGCCAAGTGTTCGTGTCAAGGGCATTAGTGAAGGATGCCATGGTCGTATAATCAATGAGGTGCATCGTTATATAAATAGTGATAGTTTATTTCCAAGGATGTTGATATCCTTGATGGTGTTGTAATAAGGAGTGGGTCTCCTTTTGGTTAGGTGTTGTGTAGTGTTGGGTAGTAGTTCATCCATTGTAATGGAACTCGGTACTTAGCCTAGTACCGGATAAAGGGTAGGAGATGTTGCGATAGGTTTGGTTCCCCTTGGTGAAAGAACCCTGTGGTTAGCCTAGTACCGGAAAAAGAGTAGGCGACGTTGTGAAGGCTTCTCCGCCATAAGGAGTTGGTGTCGTGTAGTGATTACGAATTCTCGAGTAGGTGACTCAGGGAGTGGAGTAGGGCAAGGAAGGTGTCTTTGTAGCCGAACCACTATAAATACTCGTGTCGTGGTTATATTCTTCTTACTCTTTATCTTTCATTACACATTTATATATCTATCTATCAATGTCCAACATACACATCCAAATGAATTGACATAAGTCGACCTAATTATTTTAAAACGAAGTTTTAATTGGTAAAACTATTCACCCCCCTCTAGTTTTCCACAATTGGCATCAGAGCTTCGTTACCAAGTTTCATAGAGTATGTTGTACTTTAAAAACTTGATACGATCCGTGTATGTTTGAAAAGTACAAAGAAGGATTCCTTAAGTCATGTTTTGAAAAATCATCATAATGTTTAATGTTGGACAATGATAGAACGTTCTAATATTTTTTCCTTGTTAAGAATTCTCCATACTTGGATTTGGGCATACCAAGAAGATCATAAAGAAATTATAAGAATATTTAGCATTGTATTCCTCACACGTGGATCTGGAGATCCTAAGAAGATCACAAAGAATTTCTCTAAATATTTATTTCTTTAAAGAAAATATTTAGCAAAGGTATGATCTTTAATAATTTACATTTTGTTATTAATTTCAAAATCTTTGATGTATGATTACTCTTTATTAAAAATTACGTAAGTAGCTATCTATATTAAAATCATCATCAAGAATAGTATTCTTCGTTGATTTATATAGACTACACTATAAATCTGTAAAAATGATATCTCGGGTATTCGATAGCCTTGATCATTATTTATCACAAAAGGATTATTGACATTTCATTCATGTCAATGAATATCCATGTGAAATTTCTTATATTATGATGAAATGGGATTTTATCATAATCTTTGAAAAACCTCCCAAAGATTTATGACTTACTCATATAAAGGGAACCCCGTCAAATAGGACTGGTATTAAATCATCTAAAACCCAAACCACAAGTTATAGAGCTTAAACATCAACTCTAGGCATTTTAGAACTTCCAAATCAAAGTTATCAAGGAATGCTTAAGCTGAACTTTTGCTGTCATGCCGGATCCCTGAGATTGAACTAGCCGGATCCCTAATGAGAGGGATCAGTGGGATCCGTGCAACAGAAGACAACATAAGTTAGAAATGATCACTGTGAATGTTCCACTATCACTCTCCCTTCAAAGACTTACGAACAAAAACCCAATTAATGTTCACATGAGCAATTTGATCATTTCCTTCAAGCAAAACAATCTCTTGTGTAAGTGTAATCTTCACTACATTGATAATTTAATTCCTTGATTTCTAGGATTACAATATTTCATCTTTAGAAGTTGGATTCAAATGGGTTTGTCATAATTTGTTACCACATTGTTTTCTAAGATAATCTAAATCAAAGAATTAACATTGTTAATACAAATTAAACTCATTTCTTGAATTCAATAAAGATGATTTGAGCAAAATTGTGATCAAACCCTTTAGGAAAATCCTTGTAAGTGATAACGAATCCGAAGGAAAAGAAAGTACGATAGATGAGAATATTTTACAACAAGGGGTTTATCAAACAGTAATACATCTTAAGTTATAAAGATCCGAATACGATGGGAGACATAAACTTAGTACGACATAGTGTATAGGGAAATAAGACTGTTAATTTCTAAACTTCTTCAGTCTTCCACGTTGTTGAGACCAGGGCGTGCTTCTCCTCCTTCTAACATGTATGCATTCCCATGAGCACCTTCAACTTGTTGACCTTGGTTTTGAGGACATTGATTCCGATAGTGTCCTTGCTCCCCGCATCCGTAACATGTAACTATGGCCTTGCCTCTACAATTCCTGGCAAGGTGTCCCAGTTTTTGACACTTGTAGCACTTAGCAGGACAAAGACCCGTGTGATGATACTTACATCGATTACATAGTGGGTAGGTTCCAGCATAACCTCTGCCTTCTATTGGTGCAACAACATAAACCATTGCGGTTCTTGCCCTCTATTATGTTGTTGATGATGGTTAGTGTTACGGTTTTGGTTGTCGTTATCATAACCTCCCTGGTCATTTTCCCATTTCCTTTTGTTGTTGCTAGTTTGGTGGTTGTTGTTGTTGTTGTTGCGGTTATTGTTGATAATGTTTTCCCCTTTCACAACTTGAGCCATGAGTTTTGAGTTATCCCGATAGTTTTTCAATTGTTTGTGGATCGAAGAAGTTACATCTCCTTGAACACATGTGGAAGTCCTCAATGAAATTTTCCAGAGTTTCTCATTGTCCAAAACCATTGATGGACATAGTGCGCCAATTCTTGAAACCTCCCGATGTAGGTCTCGATGTTATAACCAAAATACTAACTCATAAAATTTCATTTCTAATTTCTTCACCTCAAATGCGTGGACAATACTTCTTTGTCAACAACTTCTTGAATTGATCCCACGTGAGCTTGTAAGCATTTTCGATACCAATAGGTCATGCGACACGAATTCCACCATGACATTGCGCCATCTAAGAGTGTACCGGTGGCGAACTTTACCTTGCAATCATCTCGGACAATTGCATAGAAGAAAAACAGACTCCATCTTTTCAAACCAACGAATCATAGCAGGTGGCTCCTTCATGCCTTTGAACTTTGTGGGATCACAGTTCTTAAAGTCCTTGTATGTACAATTTCGAACTCTAGACCCTCTTGCAGCTCACATGTGGCAGCAAATCTAGCAAGTTCGACAATAGCCCTTGGCTTTCGGAAGTAGCCACCGTTGCTCGTTCTTTCCTTAGTGCCTCGGCTATACTATCCTATACATACTTTTGTATAGCAACCGGTGTCATGTCTAGTGCAGCTTTCTTGGCGCCATAACTCTTCAAAATAAGAGGAAAATGAGACGAGCAAAGTCCTATGTTAAGAATAAGCGCCTAAAGAGATGTGATGTGGTGATAAGTTTGAGGTTACTTTTCAAAATGAGTGACGGTTTAGTGACTTAGTGTGTGAATAGCGTGTAACTCGACATGTTAGTGGTGAAACAAAGGAGTGAGAGCGACTTCACCCTCCTTGAAGGTTTCGTCTCGGCATCCGATGATATCGGTGATGCGTCAACTGACGTTAAAACTATGATAGGGAATGACAAGGCATTCTCCACGTTAGAATCTGAAGAAGTGATAATGGAATGGGTATTTGAAGGCATCCATGTGATAATCGATTTGAAATGAAAGTAAATAAGTCGCAAAATGTACGTATGAATCCGCATGTAAAGTGAATATGCACTTATGATGAAATGATGAGATGCTATGATGATGTAGTTATGGTCTAGGGTCAATGATGCAACCTAGTTCCTATAATCAAGCTCGATGCCAATCACACCCCAAATTACTTTTTGCAGCCGGAATGGAATTTCGGGGTTGTTGTCATAGCATCACAATCACGTTATATTGAACGACCTAAAGTGTCATTTGGAAAACACATCGTTTGATTTAATAAAACAATCGAGTTTACAAGGTATAGGTCCCAAATGAAATTAGACATGTGCGAATTAAATTTGTTACAATCCAAACGATGTTTCAAAGTTCATAAAACCCAGTGAGACGCGTCGTCACCGCGACTCTATGATATGTCCACATGCATGCCATGAAGTGAATGCCTTAGATACCTGAGATAAAACATGCTAAAAGTGTCAACACAAAGGTTGAGTGAGTTCATAGAGTTTGCATTGCCATGAAGAAAACCTTTAAAGAATGTTCATGCAGCAAAGGCATTGCAAATCCACTCAGTTCCAAGTTTCGCCCATACAAAACTTGCAACCTGTGTGTTTACAACCCACTGCCAAAATGTGTATAGTTTATGTTCAAGCGCATGATGTCAAATGAATTTTCATAATAGTACATTACTTAATCTATCAATATTCAATCGATATAACACATATGAGTGTTGCTTCAAATAGTTCCAAGACCATTAGTTCATGATTGTACCAAGACCGCTAGTTCATGATATTACCAAGACCGCTAGTTCAACCTTATACCAAGACCGCTAGTTCAATGATTATACCAAGACCGCTAGTCCAATGATGATACCAAGACCGCTAGTTCAATGATTATACCAAGATTCCAATAATTTATGATATAGAAATTCTAAGTATGGCAAAACTGTTACTTCGTATGACTAAACATTCATTTCAGATAAACATATAGTTTGCAAATAGTCATGAATGTCATAAAAGTTGTTGAGCATGTATCTCCCCCAAAAGTAGTATAAAAACAATTGAAAATGGGGCTATGGAACTCACTTGGACAATGATGCGATGGCAAAAGTGGATACACTTGAAATGAGGCGCAACCTCTAACCGTGACCTATTATGAATGATATGTTCTATAATAAGTCATGATGTAATGTCATGCATGCAATTCGTATGATATCTATACCACTTGTGAATTTTTGAAAATAACACTTATCGTCGAAAAATAATCTTATAACGTCTTGACAATTTATAAATTACTTTACAAGTATTTACGTTAAAATGATATCCTACGATAGTTATTTAATGATTTATTATGAAATTATAACTTTTCGTCGTAAAATAATGTCACTTGATAATTTCATGAAAAGAGACTAAATGACCTTGAAAAGCTAGTCGTAAAATAGTGGAAATCGAGTGTTAGGAAACGAACTCAATGGTTTTGGAAAGCTTGTAGCATTATCTAAAAGTCTTAGCTTTTAAATTTTCATCATAGAGGTCTCGATCATGGAGAAAAACATAGGTAAAGTAGGATACTTGTACCAAAAATATTGTTTAAGGGTGGTTTTCGGCAAAGTTTGAGACCGTATTTTATTCGTTACAACTCCGTTTGACGAACGGTTGGACATTTTGGAAAATAGGCTAGGCGAACTTACTTTTACTAGAAGACATCATTTTATAAAAAGTACTCCATCAATGTTAAAAACGACCCTCAACATGGTCATTCGCGGCCGTAATTTCTTGACTATTAGAAAATATATAGTTATACTTATATATAATAGTTACGGCAACCTTGTTTAAACGCGTGTAATTTAATCGTTACAAGTCCGTTTTCTACGTTTTATATGTCCTTAGCTTCGTGTTAACGTATACTAATATATTTTTGATATATCGACACATTTAATAACGCTTAAGACTCATTTTTGACTCGAAAAAGGTTGGAACAACATGCTGAATTTTCTGAAAATATAGTTTTCGTCGTTAAACTTGAAAATAGCATAACTTCTTCGTTATAACTCCGTTTTAACCCATTCAAGCGGCCACGTTTTCGTTTTAAAGTATATTTTCTAAATATCTAGCCCAAAAATTTTTACCATCTGTCAAAATTTCCAGAATTCACAGAAATGATCAGACCCTTATATATAGTTGTCGAAATGGATTTTTCTCGCGTAAAACTTATTCTAACTACTTCAAACCAACGCCAAAGCTATTCTAAACCTACCATACACCTTCTTAGGGTGTCATGAGTTCCTAGATATTATCAAAAATGATATGTTTCAAGGGATAATTATAGGATGATATATATTCATTTATAGTACTTAAAAACAAATAAAGTGGTATAGATAATCATATAACTTGCATGTTTTTTTTCAAGCATGATAAAATGACCAAAGTATGAATATGGAAGAATAAAAATGATCATGAAATGCTTACTAGTTAAGTGATGAGGTTTAAAGAATAAGGGTTTATCCTAATTACCTTAGGTTTTTATTTCAAAACCTTGATTAAGAGTATACTAATGTTGTGTAATTAACTTGTTCTTGAAAAAAAATATGAACTCCTTGCTTCTTATCTCCTTGGCCGGTTATGGATGAAGAAAATGAGAGAGTTTCTTTTGTTATTACACCTTATGTATGTGTTATGTACGTGTAAGTTAATGTATATATTGAACATAAGCAAGTGTCATTGTATACAAGAGATATTTTGGTACTAAAAAGATGTGTCATCCATGTATGTGTCGACATACATATGAATTAAAAAGGGTAATGCATTAAAAATGAGTAAATGCATTTTAATGTTGACTTTATTGTGTAATTAGTAAATATATTTAGGTATTTAATGTAGCATTAGCTAGAAATCGATTTTAACGGAACAAAATAAAATATATTGGAGTCGTAAAAATTATAAAAATACATTTCTTACAAAAATTGAGTGAAATAATAATTATCAGGTAGTACTTACGAAATCCGTCGTAATTATATAAATACAACAATTTATATACCAAATAAATTTAAAACACCGGGTAAACTAATAATATTATTTTTATAATCTTAATATGAGTGTAAAAATATATCAGAATAATTTTTTAAAGTGTCGGATCAAATGTTCAAAATAATTGATTACGCGATAGCGTTTATTTAATAAGAAATTATGCGTTTAATGTAAAATGCAAAACCATGCATGAACTAATATGATGATGATGTTACTAATGATATGTAGACTAAATCTAGTCTATATGAAATGTCCTTGATGATATGTTCATGAATTCGACTAAACCTTTAAGGTTACGCGATTTGATACTGTAAACCTAGTTTACGATAAACGATGAATAGTGAAGCATGAATAGTAATTTTCTCCGGAATGAATAGTGTTTCGTGAATAGTAAAATTTTGAAATATGTTCTCGAATATCAAATCGACTTCCAAAAGGATGAATAGTAAAACGATGAAAAGTAACCAATGAATAGTAAATTCCCGAGATGAATAGTAAATTTCCAAAGTTCGTTAATGACCTGAAAGTACGAGTTGTCACAATACCGTGGAGAAATAAGTGTGGAGAATTCAAATTTTTTTTGTAGTGGTGTTTAGGTGTTTGTCCCATGTACAAAGAACGTGGAGACCAAGGATAAGGGAAAGGCGATCTTGGAACATAAGCCGTGGGGGCTATATTTTATAAGTGCTTGACCAGTTTTTTATACGATGAAGAAAATATTGTTCCATTCTTTGGTATTCGTTTTTTATTTCATAGTTGCAGCATCATCATTTTTCATTACTTTAGTAAGTTTGGCAAGTGGCTTCGAGTACAAATGGCTAAATATATAGCTGCAGTAACAATACTATCGTATACAAATGCTCCGCCTCAACGTCTATACAAAACACTTCATTGACAAACATCTCGCCGCGAAGCGCGGTGCTAAAAACCTCGTGTATTGAACAAACTTAGGGAAGTTGGATTAAGGTAAACATCAAAAACACATATTTACATAAAAGTGTCAAACTTTTTATTACATAAAAGATGAAGCAAACATCAAAAACACATTTTTGGTGTTTAAAGCACATTCATCTGGTTTAAACACATTTCAGTTTGTTCGAATGATGTTTTAAATATGTTGGACGTTAAACTTTTCGATCTAAACGTGTTTTAGTTCGTAAATGTTAAATTATATAATATAAAAGCTGTCCGATGCAACGCATACGGGTATTATGCTAGTTTCCTATGGTTTTAAAGGCTCATAAAGGCCCCCTAAAGGCTTGCAAAGGTGTGAGGCTTGGTAATGCCCGCCATTTGTCTTATACCACGTCTTTTTAAACTCAATATATAGAAAATATGATATAAATATATAAATATTTTCATATTTTGTTCCATATATATCACGCCTTATAAACGTAAAAGCTTCACTTTGACCGCAAATGTAACACCCCAACCCGACAAGGGTCAAAATGTCACATCATGGTGTCAATCAAGACATAATATACGTAAAGCGGAAGACTTTAATATATATAATACAAGTTATAAAACAAAACTTCTAAGGAATACATAAATGCTCCAATTCTTAAATGAAAAGAAAATAAACAGACATAAATCAATCTAATTCCATATTACAAGGAAAACTAAGGTCGGAACGGTCCACTAAAAGCTCCTACTCTCATCAATCAAGTCCCAACATCCCGCTAAAACACGCATGAAAAAGAAAGCGGTGAGCTAACGCCTAGTGAACAAATATAAATAATGAAAAGCAATAAGTCAAAATGAATAAGCGAAACCAATCCAACGAAAACTCTTTGAAAAAATATGTTAAATAAGATAAGGTCCGAATATGGGTCATAATGAAATAAAATAAATGTCAAGAAATGCACAAATGCCTAAACATGCTACATGAATAGACCAAAGCGATCAAAACATATATTTCACATCATATCATATCACATCATAATCAAATCATAATTGATGGAGTAGCTAACTCTCGGGCGTGTATGGCACACACATATATATATATATATATATATATATATATATATATATATATATATATATATATATATATATATATATATATATATATATATATATATATATATATATATATATATATATATATATATCGGCGAGTATCTAGGATGCATCCATACGCCCCCTGTCAAAAATAAAACATCAAGTCCCTAATACACCTACTTTCGGAAAATATATAGGCGTGTGGAGTTAGTCATATCATAATCAAATGCGACAAAAGGGAACGTTGTGGAAAAAATCACACCTCCACAGATAGCGTCATGCCATTGGTGCCTCAGTGACATGGCCATAGTACCTCTATGGATAGTTAGTACCTTTGGCAATGGATTAGGTCAAACGATATAAATAAACATCGAGTAACGATCAAAGGTTGTTAATCAAAGATAATGAATAAATAGAATGAAACAAATAATCATCAATGGCATAACCAAACGAATATCTAATCAAATGAATCATATTGAATAGAATCATAAACGAATATCATAACAACGAAACAAAATCAAAGATCAAGAGTCATGAGAAACCCTTACTAATGAAGGGCAGAATATCTGTACCATAACGCAATGAAAGCAAATGGAAAAGTGAGCACGAAGAAACATCGTCACGTCTTCTTCAACGAACCTACATGGATTACGGTTCGCATATCATTTATATATTCATATAATAAGTTAGTCTTGGATTTATTTCGCCATATACTTAATGTTATACTTGTATTACATATTAGGTTTTAAACCATAATTCTGGACCTATTTCTTTTATTGGCCTAGCAAACAAGTTCCAAATGACCTGGGAATTTATGAGGTGTTCCTATATCAGTTAAGCTCAATCTCAAATTTTGGTTGATTTTATTTCCATGTGGAAGTATGGTTTATAAAATCATGTTTCCAGATCTGCCCAGAAAGTACCCCAGATTTATAGACCCCAAAAGTATGGACCAGAAGCACCCATTTACACAACTTTAAAAATTCTACCAAAAATTATATCCTAAATGTCAAGACTGGAGAAGGAGAAGTCAAAACTCCTTATGGTTTGTGTTAATACAAATAAACTGTAAAAACGTTTATTTATATTTTACGATCTTCTAATGTTTTGTCGATAACAAACGTAAAATCATTTTCAAGAAACAAATAAAATACGTAAATGGTTTGAGCCAATAGTTTTCTAACACACTTACGTTTTCACATAAAACACTAAAAACAAGTATAAGTGATTTTATGATCTAGTAATACATATATACAACAACTATGTTTTACATATTGGGCAAATATATACATAACATAGTGGGTAATATAAATGGGTAGAAACTTAAGTATTTGACTCATTGACCAAATACATTAAATGTAGTTGGGTACAACCCAAGTTCCATGACCCATACCCATGGAGCTTGACCCGTAACCCATTACATAACATCATGATTATGTCATACTTGGTTTTAATCCATGGCCCATAGTTTTAATCCATGAACCATGGAGTAGATGCATTGCATCTTAGTGATTCATTGTATCTACCTTAACACCATGATCCATAAACCATGACCCATGACCCAAAACTCATGGGCAAAAGGGAGCGTCCCACGGATCCCCAGTATTACACTGGACAGATCACTCAAGTGAGGGATCCGGGGAATAGTAGTGTTTTTTCTTGTTTAAATAGTGAGTCATTTCTTCCTTTTGGGTTACCACTCTTACACATACTTGCCCCTAGTATTGTAACCTTCTAACCACTGATCCTAAGGGATCTTTCTATGTAGCTTGTCTTTTGTTTTTGTGTGATTCTCTAGGTTCCTCTTAAAGGTTAAATCACCACTTCTTGAAGTCGAGCAAGCTCAAGTCCATGAGTTGCCATGCTTCATCATCATCAAGACTACTGAGGTTCTCTTGTTGATAGTTCTTTCTTCCTCCATAGAAGTGTAGTGTTAAAGGCATCAAGTGAAGGATTCCGAAAGAGTCAAGACGAAAGCATTAGTGAAAGGTGCTCAACGTCCGTGACAAAAGCATTAGTGAAGAATTCTAAAGGATTCAAGACGAAGGCATTAGTGAAGGGTGCCAAGCGTTCGTGTCAAGGGCATTAGTGAAGGATGCCATGGTCGTATAATCAATGAGGTGCATCGTTATATAAATAGTGATAGTTTATTTCCAAGGATGTTGATATCCTTGATGGTGTTGTAATAAGGAGTAGGTCTCCTTTTGGTTAGGTGTTGTGTAGTGTTGGGTAGTAGTTCCTCCATTGTAATGGAACTCGGTACTTAGCCTAGTACCGGATAAAGGGTAGGAGACGTTGTGATAGGTTTGGTTCCCCTTGGTGAAGGAACCTAGTGGTTAGCCTAGTACCGGAAAAAGAGTAGGCGCCGTTGTGAAGGCTTCTCCGTCATAAGGAGTTGGTGTCGTGTAGTGATTACGAATTCTCGAGTAGGTGACTCAGGGAGTGGAGTAGGGCAAGGAATGTGTCCTTGTAGCCGAACCACTATAAATACTCGTGTCTTGGTTATGTTCTTCTTACTCTTTATCTTTCATTACACATTTATATATCTATCTAACAATGTCCAACATACACATCCAAATGAATTGACATAAGTCGACCTAATTATTTTAAAATGAAATTTTAATTGGGAAAACTATTCACCCCCTCTAGTTTTCCACAATTGGCATCAGAGCTTCGTTACCAAGTTTCATAGAGTATGTTCTACTTTAAAAACTTGATACGATCCGTGTATATTTGAAAAGTAGAAAGAAGGATTCCTTAAGTCATGTTTTGAAAAATCATCATAATGTTTAATGTTGGACAATGATAGAATGTTCTAATATTTTCCTTGTTAAGAATTCTCCATACTTGGATTTGGGCATACCAAGAAGATCTTAAAGAAATTATAAGAATATTTAGCATTGTATTCCTCACAGGTGGATCTGGAGATCCTAAGAAGATCACAAAGAATTTCTCTAAATATTTATTTCTTTAAAGAAAATATTTAGCAAAGGTATGATCTTTAATAATTTACATTTTGTTATTAATTTTAAAATCTTTGTTGTATGATTACTCTTTATTTGAAATTACTTAAGTAGCTATCTATATTAAAATCATCATCAAGAATAGTATTCTTCGTTGATTTATATAGACTACACTATAAATCTGTAATAATGATATCTCGGGTATTCGATAGCCTTGATCATTATTTATCACAAAAGGATTATTGACATTTCATCCATGTCAATGAATATCCATGTGAAATTTCTTATATTATGATAAAATGGGATTTTATCATAATCTTTGAAAAACCTCCAAAGATTTATGACTTACTCATAAAAGGAACCCGTCAAATAGAATTGGTATTAAATCATCTAAAACCCAAACCACAAGTTATAGAGCTTAAACATCAACTCTAGGCATTTTAGAACTTCAAATCAAAGTTATCAAGGAATGCTTAAGTCGAACTTTTCTTTGTCATGCGGATCCACGAGATTGAACAGCGGATCCCTATTGAGAGGATCCGTGCAATGAAACGACATAAGTTAGAAATGATCTTTGTGGATGTTCCACTATCACTCTCCTTCAAAGACTCACGAACAAAAAGCAATTCACTTCGCCACGGGAGCAATTTGATCATTTCCTTCAAGCAAAACAATCTCTTGTGTAAGTATAATCTTCACTACATTGATAATTTAATTCCTTGATTTCTAGGATTACAATCTTTCATCTTTAGAAGTTGGATTCAAATGGGTTTGTCATAATTTGTTACCACATTGTTTTCTAAGATAATCTAAATCAAAGAATTAACATTGTTAATACAAATTAAACTCATTTCTTGAATTCAATAAAGATGATTTGAGCAAAATTGTGATCAAACCCTTTAGGCTACTATTCACAAGTAACACCACATTGTGGTTTTGTTGTTTAGGAACAATCATGCCTAGTAACCGACAACAAGACTATCAAGATACCGCCCATTACATTCCAATGTACCATAGAAAAGATGGACTTAGCCCGGAAGATAGGAAAGCTTTCAAGTTGCTCGAAAAGAGACTTTTCATGAAGGTCGTGTGGTAGAACCATCATTCCTTGCCAACACCGACATTCGACAAGTTTTTGAAACCATTGGCTTTGATTGTTTGTTGGACATAAACGAGAAAATTTGCTCGGTGTTCGTACACGAGTTCTACAAAACATTGAGGATAGTTAGGAATGATAACGGGACCATCTCAATTATCTTCATTATAAATGAGCATGAGTACACCCTTTCGCTTGTGGAATTTGGAAGAATACTCGCATTCCATATCAAGGAGTTTGCATGTTTTCCATTGAGTGGTCTTTAGCGGAGCTACGATGTGACAACTCGTAATTTCGGGTCATTTACAAACTTTGGAAATTTTTACTATTCATCTCGGGAATTTACTATTCATCATTTTAATGTCGATTTGATATTACGAGAGCGTATTTCAAAATTTTACTATTCACAAAACACTATTCATTCACGGAGAAAATCACTATTCATGATTCACTATTCATCATTTTTGTAAACTAGGTTTCGAGAATCAAATTCAGCGTAACCGTAAGGGTTTAGCTGCGAATTCATGAAAATCATTGAGGACATTTCATATAGACTAGATTTAGTCTACATATCTTTGGTAACATCGTCGTCATATTAGTTTATGCATGGATTTGCATTTTTCATTAAACGTATATTTTCAAATTAAATAAACGCTATCGCGTAATCATTTATCCTGATATATTTTTATACTCATTTTAATACTATAAAAATTATAATATTAGTTTATAGGGGTGAGCACAAAAACCGAAAAACCGAATCGAAACCGAAAAAACCGAAAAAGCCGAACCAAAAACCGCCCCATTTGACAAACCGATGGCGGTGGTTTTGAATTTATAAACCGAATGTTTGGGGCGGTTTTGGTTTCATAAGAAAAACCGAACCGAGAAAAACCGCCCGCCCCACCTTTTAATATGTTTTATATAATTTTATCTATAAAAGATTTGCTATTTAATTTTAAAGATTTAAGTATAAAACTTTATCTATTAAAAATGTGTTGTGTACTATCTATACATTGAAATTTGTTTTATTTATAGATATTATATTTTGTTTCGAACAATAGTGTTCTTTGAAAATTTCCCTACAATTCTCGTAAGCTAACGAAAGTGCAAAGCCAGCAAGACGTGCATTTTATATTTTAGATTGATGTTTGGTGCGTTTTATACGTTTTTCGACGCTTTGGATTGCTAGACAATATGCTATTATTGATATTGGTTTAAATATTTTTGCTTGAAAACTTAGAATTGTAAACTTCATATAAAATTAAAACTTGCTTGTTTACAAGTAAGTAAAAACCGAATAAAAACCGAAACCGAACCGATTCAATGTCAAAAACCGAAAAACCGAAACCTATTAGTTTACCCGGTGTTTTAAATTTATTTTGTTTATAAATTGTTATATATATATATATATTTACGACGTTTTTCGTAAATACTACTCGATAATTATTATTTCACTCAATTCTTGTAAGAAATGTATTTTATAATTTTACGACTTGATATATTTTATTTTGTTCCGTTAAAATTTATTTCTAGCTAACGCTACCCCAAATACCTATTTTAACACAACTTACAAACTAATCTTACACATTTCTATACTTACTCAACAAAATAAATCACCTCATTTTCTTTTCCTTCTTGTAAACCAAAACAACATGACTCAACACTTTCTTACACAAAATCTACCTAGACTAACACATACAAAGTAGATTAGATATTTTTTACTACAATTATTATTACTAACATATACACATACATACTCTTATCCTAAGGTGAAAAAAAAAAAAAAAAGTCCCTCTCTTCTATCTCTTAGAACCGGCCAAGACAAAACAAGGAAGAAACTCAAGAGTTTTTGCAAGATCAAGCTAAAT
Organism: Chrysanthemum lavandulifolium; assembly: GCA_022545495.1. Lineage (NCBI taxonomy): Eukaryota > Viridiplantae > Streptophyta > Magnoliopsida > Asterales > Asteraceae > Chrysanthemum > Chrysanthemum lavandulifolium. The sequence continues at coordinate 243,118,205 of CM040245.1, read as the reverse complement.
TATACACTCTAGTATACTCTCTTTAAGGGTTTTGAAATAAAAACACTAGAGTATTTAGGAAACCTTGTTCTATAAACCTCATCACTATACTAGTAAGCATTTCATGATCATTTTTAATCTTCCATATTCATACTTTGGTCATTTGTATCATGCTTGAAGAAAACATGCAAGTTATATGAGTATCTATACCACTTTTAATGTTTTTAATACTTATAATTAGTATATAGCATCCTATAATTAATCCCTTCAAACATATCATTTTTTTTTTATTTTTAGGAACCCATGACACCCTAAGAAGGTGTATGGTAGGTTTAGAATAGCTTTGTGTTGAATTGAAGTGGTTAGAATAAGTATTCTGTGAGAAAATCAATTTCGACAACAATAAATAGTGTCTCGATCATATTTGTGAAATCGGAAACTTGACGGAGATAAAATATTTTGGGCTAGAAATTCAAAAAATATACTTTAAAACGAAAACGTGGTCGCTTGAACAGGTTAAAACGGATTTATAACGAAGAAGTTATGCTATTTTCAAGTTTAACGACGAAAAATACATTTTCCGGAAAAATCAGCATGTTGTCTAGATTTTTAAAGGTCAAAAATGAGTCTTAAGCGTTATATAAATGAGTCGATTAATCAAAAATATATTAGTATACTTTAACACGAAGTTAAGGATATATAAAACGTAGAAAACGGACTTATAACGACTAAATTACACGTGTTTAAATAAGGTTGACGTAACTATTTTCACACAGGTATAACACATATATATTTCCTATTAGCAAAATCTAGATGTCGCTAGGGACCATGTTGAGAGTCGTTTTAACATCGATGGGTACATTTTAGAAAGCGATGTCTTCTAGTAAAAGTAAGTTCACCTAGCCTATTTTACAAAATGTTCAACCGTTAGTCAAGCGGGTTATAACGAATAAAATGCGGTCACTCAAACTTTGTCGAAAACTACCCTTAAGCGATATTTTTGGTACAAGTACCTACTTTACCCATGTTTTCTCCATGATCAAGACCTCTATGATGAAAATTTAAAGCTAAAACTTTGAGATAATGCTACAAGCTTTCCAAAACCGTTGAGTTTGTTTCCTAACACTCGATATTCACTATTTTACGACTAGCTTTTCGATGCCATTTAGTCACTTTCATGAATTGTCAAATTATATTTTTCTGACGAAAATACTTGTAAAGTAATTTATAAATTGTCAAGGCGTTATAAGATTATTTTTGACAATAAACTTTAATTTCAAAGCGCACAAGTGGTATAGATTACATGTGGATTTGCATATACGGTATATATTCATGAATTATAATAGATCATATCATTCATAATAGGTTGCGGTTAGAGGTTGTGCCTCATTTCGATGTATCCACTTTTGTCATCATAATTATTGCATCATGAGTTTTCATAGCCCGTCTTTCAAGTTTATACTTTATTTCAAACGACGGGAGAATACATTGCACATCATTTTATTACGATACAAGTATATCAAATTCATTACATTGCTTAAGTTACTTCATTGCCAATTGAATGTCCCCATTTCATAATCATGAACCGTTAATTCGGAAGAAGCGAGGGTGAGTGAATAGATCTATGAGGTGACTCCTCCATCCGGGTTGGTGGTCCCAATGGTCAAACGAATGCATTTCATTTAATATCATTATTTGAGTTGTTTGGCAAAACACTCTGTTAGAAGTGACGTCGAGGAGCAGTCTAGCTTCGGTGTCATGTGCTTATAGCAATTGTTATTTTTATGTGACATATTTGTCATACATGGCCTATACTTGTGGTAGTCGTATAAAACATTTACGTAAACTCTATGAACTCACTCAACCTTTGTGTTGACACTTTTAGCAATGTATTTTCAGGTAACTAAGGCACGCATATGGACCATCATAGAGTCGCGGCGACGACGCGTCTCACTTGTAAATTATGGCATTTTCAAAACATCGTTTGGCTTGTATTAAACATATTTCTGCAAACTTTATCTACTTTTTGGACCTATCTTTTGTAAACTCTGAATGTTTTATTATATCAAACGATGTGCTTTTCAAACGACACTTTAGGTCGTTCAATATAACTGTGATTGTGGTGCTTTGACAGTCATCCCCCATGAATTCCATTCCGCTGCAAAACAGGTAAATTGGGGGTGTGACACATGACATGGTTGATCATCATGAAATCTACCACATGATAATCCCTAAAGCACCCACGGTAAGGGATATCGTGTTCATGCAACGAGCATCCCCATCGAGGGTCACTAGAAATTCGAAAGTAATCTATAGGGATCCTTTCCAAATGGAGCTCTACGAGATGTATGCGTTGTATAGGAAATGGGAAGTCATAGTGAGGGAGAATGTGTTGTGCTTAGGAGGGAACAAGGATCACTCTAATGCATGCCTAAGTTTCATGATCTATTGCCTTGTGACCGAGACTCGCTTCAATCTTGCATATTACATGATTAAGAGAATGGCGAGCGTAAAAAGCATGGACAAAATGTTGCTCCCATATGCAATGCTCCTATCCCGTCTTGCAAACTTCATCTTTGCTTTGGAACCGTCTCCGTACTCCCTTGATCATAGCTTTTACAACAAAGTTATGTTGTCATTAACCGAAGGAAGAACTACAAGGTTTATGGTGGAAGGAAAAAGACCTCACCCACCAACGGATTAATCGGATGAACGGGAGAGACAAAGAGAAGGAGAAGAAAGTAGCAACCCCTTCGGCAACACCGATCTCGATCCTTTGGACTACATCAACCAATTGTCGGACATTCCTAGCCCATCACAAGAATGGCAACAAACCAAAGGGATCTTCAAGTGCTTTGCAAACTTTTTGAATAAAAGGAAGTAGAGATGATGGGATGAAGAGTGGAGGGGAGGATGAAGATGGGGAATGATATAGAAGGGGATGAGGAAGTAAGGTAAGGTCATAGGACCTTAATTTGTGAAAAAAATTTGAAACAATGGTTTGTAACATCTAAACAATACTTATGTAGAGTAGGATGTAGTATGTAGGTATTTCCATAACTTGGCATTGAACAATCTTAACTTAGGAACGAGTAGGATGAGATTTTACGACATCTTGAAATCATTCAAGTAGTCATCGTCACTCATCTTTAGCTACCTTTAGTTTCCCCACACTTGCTATACATTATACTTGATGTGTTCTTGCATTTAGTCTTTGTAGAAATAACTAGGAGAAGCATTTGCTAAGAATGCAAGAATTGCACATTCTTTGAAAGTCTTACGATCTGCGGTGGCGGATCGGTCTTATAACTAGCCGGATCCCTCCCAAGAGGGAACCGTGGGATCCGGGAAGACGATTATCAGATCACTATACACCCAAGTTATCCCCCCAATCACATCATGATGGCAAAACATGATTCTTTAACACTAATTAAGGCTTCCTTAAGCACAATAGGTCTCACATTTACCCAGAGGTAACTTAGGATCAAGTTCAAAGTGTTTTTGATTTATCAAACTCACCAATATCCACCATACTTCTGCTCCAACGCTCACACATTATTCCTCACAACTCAAAACACTTAGTTTGATATTTCTATCAATTTTAGCAAATTGATTTTAGTCACTTTTACCTCAAAATAGGCCTAAAACTAGCTTTTTATTTTTCTTTATTTTTTAGGATTTTCTCAAATTTTTCTTGAGTCATCATCTGATTTCTAAGACTAAGTGTCATTATTTTCCCTTTTCAAAACAAATGGTACCCTTCTCAAACACTTAGTTAGACTTTCTAAAAGTCCACTTTCCTACCCAAAACCATCATTAACCATCCTCACTCCTTATGGTTGAGCATTTAAGATATCCACCACTCATGACATCAAAGGAAAGTCAAATCCTCAAGATTCATAGGTACTAGACCTTACAAAAAGCATAATCATTTCATCACTGACAGATGGATCCCTAGTGAGAGGGATCCGTGGAATCCGTGTCTACAGAAAGAATTTAATCAGCTTTCCTCTTCAAATTTAAGCCACCTTTGGTTATCTAACCACTTTTAGTTACCATTTAATGTTTTCCTAGAGCTGAACAATATCTCAGTGCATGCTTAATCCCCTTAGTGGTCATGAATTTAATTCCTTGATTCAAATTCATCCTTTATAAACCAAACACTCTTGAGGTTAAGTCATCACTCTTACCTAGTCCTCAAAAATCAGTAGTTAGAAGCTCATATTGCATTCTCACCACCACCATGACTAAAGCACTTAGCAACAACTCTTCAACCAAAGGCTCATCCAAAAGGAATGGTCATACGATTCATGAGATTTCATCCACTGAATCATCTCCCGTAAAAGATAACAATGTTAGAATCCCACCTCAACAAACCCACTCAACAATTGCTAAGAGAACCGCAAGAATTAGCATTAGACCTTTTGGGCTCGAAAATCAAGCTCTAAACCGAATGTAGCTAGCTCTAGCAAGCCGTCTAAACCTTCATTCATTGAACATAGACTAAACTCTTTCACCGAGCCTCTCTCTCACCTAAATCTCTATTCATTGGAACATTCACCACCGAGAACTTCCCATTCACCAACCTTCTCGTTAAATAAAAAACCACCTACAACACCGACTAGTCCATCATTGGAAACAAGGAACAACCAAGGACTTGATCATTTGGAGGAATTTCCATTACCACCACCCTCATTTTTAGTAGAACCTCATCCTACATCTCTCAATGAAACCCCACCACCATTGAAAGAGCCTCCTCAAAACATCCAATTTCCTCCGGTTCCAAATCAAGACAATAATTGCTCAAATTGTCTAATCACCCAAGGACTTGTTCAAGAAATACGAAATGATTTGCATTTCATGTTTAATCATCTTCTTGAAAGATTGGACCAAATCAACAAGTCTACTCATCCTTAGACACAAGCACATTGTTGCTTTTTAAGCTTTAGTAACTTATTAGTATTAGTAAAATATGTATTGCATGGCTAAGTCATTCTTTTAGTTTTAGAGATTTGTTGATTATCTCTTTGTTTTATTGAATGATAGTTTATATGCCATATTGCTTTGAGTATATGTTTGTTGTTTGAATACATATCTCACTTTGATATTAACATTGTTTGTATATCACCATTGCTGAAATTCTGTCATCAGACAGACGGATCCCTGAAATTTGCCTAGACGGATCCCTACAAGGAGGAACGTGGGATCCGTGCTGAGAAGACCAATTTTCTACTAACTTGAGTCTTATTTGCAGGGAATTATGCACTATGTATTTTTTTTTCTAACATTTGTTTTGTAGATTTTCAAAATACACAAGAAGAATTTGACACCCTAAGCTAGGGGGAGCTTTGTGTCAAACCATACATTGCAAAATCATTTGCAATATAATCCTCATATGGATTACATTTCATCACATCCTCTTGCAAAGTTGCAATCATCAAGGGGGAGCATTATCGTCACTAAGACAAAACCATTTGCAAACATAGTTGCAATACATTTGCTTCATAGCTTTTATTTACTTGACGCCCTCACAAAGGGATGGAATCGTCAAGGGGGAGTTAAGACGACAACTCTTCCCGTCACTTGCTCTCTATATATTTTTTTACATGTTTTTCTTAATACATTGTGTTAGTTTCTTTTCGATAAAAAGGGGAAAGAGTACAAACTCCAATTCGAACTTTTACAATTTTAGTTTTCCTTAAATGATTTTATGTTTTGTCATCAACAAAAGGGGAGATTGTTAATACAAATAAAGCTGTAAAAGCGTTTATTTATATTCTCGATCTTCTAATGTTTTATCGATAACAAGCGTAAAATTACTTTACGAAACAAATAAAATCGTAAATGGTTTAAGCCAATAGTTTTCTAACACATACGTTTTCACATAAAACACTAAAAACAAGTATAAGTGATTTTAAGATTTAGTAATACATATGTACAGCAACTAGTGTTTACATATTGGGCAAATATATACATAACCTAATGGGTAATATAAATGGGTAGAAACTTAAGTATTTGACTCATTGACCAAATACATTAAATGTAGTTGGGTACAACCCCAAGTCCATGACCCATACCCATGGAGCTTGACCCATAACCCATTACATAACATCATGATTATGTCATACATGGTTTTAATCCATGGCCTATAGTTTTAATCCATGAACCATGGAGTAGATGCATTGCATCTTAGTGATTCATTGTATCTACCTTAATACCATGATCCATCACCCATGACCCATGACCCATGGGCAAAAGGGAGCGTCCCACGGATCCCCAATATTACACTGGACGGATCCGGGGAACAGTAGTGTTTTTTCTTCTATAAATAGTGAGTCATTTCTTCGTTTTGGGTTACCAATCTCACACATAATTTCCCCAAGTATTGTAATCTTCTAACCACTTGTGACAACTCGTAATTTCAGTTCATTTTGCAAACTTTGAAAATTTTACTATTCATCACGGGAATTTACTATTCATCGGTTACTATTCATCATTTTCGAAGTCGATTTGATATTCTGAGAACGTATTTCAAAATTCTACTATTCACGAAACACTATTCATTACCGGAGAAAATCACTATTCATGAGTCACTATTCATCATTTTTCGTAAACTAGGTTTACGAGTATCAAATTCGCGTAACCTTAATGGTTTAGATGCGAATTCATGAACATATCATCGAGGACATTTCATATAGACTAGGATTAGTCTACATATCATTAGTAACATCATTTCATATCAATTTATGCATGGGTTTGCATTTTTCATTAAACGTTTATTTTCCTATTAAATAAACGTTATCGCATAATCATTTATTTTGAACATTTGATCCGACACTTCCAAAAATAATCCTAATATATTTTTATACTCATTTTAAGATTATAAAATAATATTATTAGTTTACCCGATGTTTTCAATTTATTTTATATATAAATTGTTATGTATAAATATTCTGACGGTTTTGTAAATTCAACTCGATAATTATTATTTCACTCAATTTTTGTAAGAAATGTATTTTATAATTTTATGACTTCAATATATTTTATTTTGATCCGTTAAAATTTATTTTAGCTAACGCTACCCTAAATGCTTAAATAAATATACAAGTTACTAATTATCCTAAAATAACTTTACATCTACTCTACACTTACATATTTAAAATAATATATATATATATATATATATATATATATATATATATATATATATATATATATATATATATATATATATATATATATATATATATATATATATATATATATATATATATATATATATAAATCACCCTTATAAACACAAGGGTGACTCACACTCATTTTGATGATACAAATATCTTGTACATTTATACATATATTATTAAAGACTATTACTAAACACATACTTCTTATAATATCAAGTGTGAAAAATTTATCCTCTCTTCCTCTCTTGCTCAAGAACCGGCCATAGGAGAGCAAGCACAAGGAAACCATTTTTTTTTCCTTCAAGTCAAGTTAATTTTACAACCTAGGCATACTCTTAAGTAAGGTTTTGAAATAAAAACCTAGGGTATTTTGGATAATCCTTGTTCATTTAACCTCATCAAGTAACTAGTAAGCATTTCATGGTCATTTTCATCTTTCATATTCATATTATGTTCATTTTATCATGCTTGAGAAAAACATGCAAGTCATATGGATAGCTATACCACTTTAAATGTTTTAAGTGTTATATATATATATATATATATATATATATATATATATATATATATATATATATATATATATATATATATACATTATATATAAGAGGAGGCATACCACATATAATGCCACTTGGCATCCCATAATGCCATATCATATTTCCATGTCATCATTGAACTTATGTGGCATTTTTTTAATGACATGTGGCATTTTTTTTAAATTTATGTTCAATTTTAATTTTTTTTATTTTAAAATTCGGTTTGTATTTGTATTTGTGGATTTTAAATTTTAATTATGTTTAATTAAAAAAAATACATATATTGGATTTGAACTTGGGTCATTCATAAGTTATCTAAACAACTTACCACTAGACTAAATTGTTTTTTGATTTATATGTTCCAAATTAATAAAAATAAGGACATGCTAAAAAAATTCTGCAGTTTGTATTTTAGGAATGTATATTTTGAAGATAACCATTTATAAAAAAGTTGATATATATTACCTAACAAGATAATTATACCTTATATATTTTCTTTATCACTTTAACTTGACAAATATTATCTTCATAATGTTGCTCTGCACATAATGTAATATCCGGAAGTTAATTAATGTATTTTATATTTTAGGGTGTTACTGAAAAAAGAATAAAAAAAAAAAAAAAAAGGCTTAGATGAATTAGCTGGAACTTATTTGATGCGCGACTTCTCTGAACCACACTGGTTGGTGAATTCTGTTCTCACTTATCTACATGATTGATTCACAATATTTATTGCTGTAGCATTACACAACCAACAAAGACATGTTCATGAGTAAATAGGTCGAAATTACCACACATGTGGTTTAGGTAGTCATCGTAATTACTTATCTTATGGTTAGATTAATAGATGTAAAAAGGAAAAAAAAAAGGTTTTGATGGTTTTGAAATTTACTCGTGTTAATGGTTTTGCAGATGGACAAAGTATCGCGACTATTTCTCATGACAGGACAATAAAGCTATGGTCCAGCAAAAATGTTGATAAGGAGAAGGATATGGATGTTGATTAAGTTTCTTCTAAGTTTTACATTGGCAAGTAATGTAAGTCACAAAATCGACGCACACACACAAACGCATACCTACACATGAGGGAAAAAAAAGGAATGTGCAAAAGTTACAAGCAACATTCATTATGTATTTTGACACAATGGTTCAATTATCATGCTATATTTGAATGACTGCGAATAGTAATTACATCCCTATCAAGGGTCATTCAAAATACACACATGTTTTATTGGTGGTTACTGCTCTTTGTTCTTTGTTCAGGTTTTAATTTTTCTGGGCAAACTGTAAAATTCACCAATTACTTATTTTAGTCATTGCGATTGTTACATAAGATAACTTATATTGATTTTGCTCCACAAGGTGTTTCGTGGTCATTCAGGCAAGCCTCTATGCTGGCATGCCGCAGAGCGCTACCTAATTATGACTCACCAGTACATGTGTGTTACTCGATCTGGCAAAGCGAGCAGCCATACTATAGAGAGTTCAGGTTTCCAAGTCAGATGTTTTTAATCTATTGATCTGTGCTGCCTAAAGTAGTCAGCGAGCATGTAAGCTGTCTATTTTGTTAGTTGGCTGACCCTGGTTGATTTGAATATTAGGCTAATATGTGTTAGGCCATATATGTATGATTGGTAAAGATCTGATATGATTTCAGTGACATGAATTCATACCCGCATATCTTTGTGCTGTTTGTTATGCTAATAATATATAATGATATATCTTTCATGACAGCTAAAATATTCCCGGTGGTAAAGAATCAACATCTACTGCTGTGTAAGCTCTTGATTGGTAATGCATTAGCAATGGAGGTTTGTGCAACTTTTTGTAATTATTCATAACGATTGTGATTTCGACCATATGCATCGAGTGATATTCTTGATTTTTGTTACTTGTTTCTTTGTACCTTAGTCAATAAAATTCATATAACAGTTGAAATTTTTTAAAAAAAATTCATATAACAATTAACCACATGACATTGGTATTTAAGAAATTCACAAATGTCCAAACATTTGTAGATATATAGGTTTCTCCAACCACCACTTTAATTTTTCCGCATATAATAGTTACAGGTACGTGAAACTGATATCAAGGATATACGTTAACCAGATATTCCAAATTACGTTTTCCTATTGACAGACTGTAATACTAAAAATCACATACTATTACTGTTGGGTTTTACTAATCATAACAATTATAGAAAACAAGTAAACATCATCAAAGCATGCAGCGGAAGTAATAGGAATAATACTTGTAAATTAATTAACCGAATTAAAAGTATGTGCGTACCTTTTGTGAATCAATGCAATTAGGGTTTATGGAAAAACCCCAAATTAGGATCAAGAACAAGAAACCCTAAACCCTAATAAATTAGGGTTTGTGAATGTCGACCAACACCTATGTCGACCCACCAATGAAATCAATCACCAAGATTCACAAGCTCAAGCGTGCTTGTCCTTCGTTCTTGTACACACGTACTAATAGCGAATCAATGAGAAAAGCTAGTTTCTTGATCACAATAGATTAACCAAACACCTTTGTTATGCTCAAGGTCACTCGCAAACCCTTACATGGGGTTTTGCTTCGTCGACCTAAGAACAAAAGGAAAGAAAGAAGAAGTTTGGCCTTCATCGAAATCTAGTGTCCAAAGGATGAATACATGGGATGTATTTATAGCCTCATGGTAGATGTTAAGATTACTATAGTAACCGATGTGGGATTCTATAGTTCGGCAAAAACAAGCCCAAAAGAGGATTCTAAAACCCTCTATTGACTTGTTAACTTTTCTTCATATCCGTTGACATTTAATGACCGATAATCAAAACTCGTCAAATATTAAATATCATTAAGTATTTATTTTGTGATCAAATAATTAAATATAACATTTTATATATTAATTATTTATACATTGATTCTCATACGTAATGTGTGCAATCTCAAGTCTCGAGTTCGAATCCGGTCATACATATATTAATAATTATCCATAAACCTTTCAGCTCCCACTGGATATTACTTAATATAGTAATGACATTGGTTAGTCTAGCTTTCACGCTAATGCCCCGGATCGAATCGAGTATGGTCTCCTGGAAAACCATTTAATGATTCATCATTTTACTTATCCTTTTGTTACTAATACTACATTAACTATGAATATGGATCAAGTCATTTCATAAGTTAATAACTTTCTCGTTGTATTTGATTGAACAAGATTACCAAATCATCCGAACGTATTCCGGATAGATCTTGAGTAAGGCCTTACAAACATCTTGCCAATCCTACGAGGGCCCAAATATAGTATTATGCTTTGAAACTAATTCAAAGGAACAAATTCTCTTGACTACAAACATAACTCATGAACTTTGTAACACTTCCGAAAATAGCCCTTATAACTACGATTCACGGATAGCGTTAGACTATCTTACACAAGTGCACTACATTCATATCGCTTATCCGGTATCTCAAGTCCGAGGATAAACACTTCATGATATACTTAATGACAAAGATCCATAAAGTATCATCATGTAAAGTTGGGATCATCCTATATTCAATTCATTGAATATCATGTGAATTTGGCATGTCCCACGCATCAATATACTTAAAGTATATTCTACAAAACTCGATTTGTCTTAATTCAATGACATTCCCACATCATTGATCGACAACGGACTTTTAGAATAACATAAGTTATTCACGGATTAAACATGCAAATATAGGATATAATATTAAGAAAATGAAAATAAACATAACCAATATTTTATTTCATTTAAATAATATTTGTTCATAACATCCCTTATCCAAATACTAAATAGATCAATGCATGATAATACTTGTTAATGAATTATGCCTCAAGTAATGACAATCATACTTGTTGACAAGGCATAATTTCAACTAACTTTGATCTATCGAAATTTTGAGAATACTTATTTCAAGAATTCAACTAGTGAAGTTCTTGTATGTGTGCATTCAAAATATCTTGATATTGCCACATAATATCTCATAAAGTGTGTGACATCCTCAAGCACCTATTTATGACAATCAAACTTTCAAACATTTTTAAAGTTTAAAGTATTCTTATTCTTTATTGTATAATGCAACTATGCTCTTAGTTGAGCACAACTAGTTCACATGGCCATTTACAAGGATGAAATCCTCCCATGACTAGTATTGAGTGTCATCTCAATTAAACCAGCATCATTGTATACAAACAACAATATGCTCTTTAAAAGTTTTCGTAAACTTCAATATCTATAGTGTAATGTTTGATACCTTCCAAACTTTCAAGTTTGTTGGCTATGACAATTACACAACAATTGTTGTATTGCTCATCCATAGAATTTTGAGAGCAACTCCAGGCTGAGGAATGTAATTCTAGATTCAAACATATTCCATTAGAATATTCATTACAATAGTTATCTAATAACTTCATTAGATATCAATGTTGTCAAATCATCTTGCATTCAAGCATGATACAACAATAACATGATGTACATGAAAATCCTTATGTCAAACAAAGATTTAATTCATGTTCTACATATCCATTTTCCAAATGATATATCATGTTCTATTAGACTCATTAATTTAATACCGCCATGTTTATTAACAATAAACATATACTCCAAGGTTGTATGTCTTATTTTCTAAATCTTTCATGTGAAGTTCCATTCCAAACTAATACTTAACATTTAGCTTAGATGGAATGTTACTACCCACAACATATAAGATTTAAAGAAAATAAACATAATACTCCCACTAGCTTTGTGAATACATAGAAATTATCTTATTTTAATTTTAAACCAAAACTTGGATTTAATAGTTAAACATAAGAATCATCTCCTAGATGCATGCATATATCCATTCATGGATTCTTGCAGTTTTGTACATTTTCAAAGATTATGTGAATTCATAAAACTCATTTGTATTACTTATCGTCCTCGCAAAAGCAATCACACATGAAAGAGTTTTAATATTCCATTGTCATTTTTCATATTAATGAAAATAAGTATGACAATCATAATCATTATATATTTAATATGCCAAGGAAAGAATATTCAATCACAATTAATTGCTTAAGTGAGATTAATAATCTTGTCACAAGCCATGCATTAAACACATGTACAATTTTGTCCATATGATTTCTACACAAAGAATTTAAACCACTAGGGTTTTCCTTCCTTTGAAGAAACTCATTACTATTAAGATAAACCAAGTTTCAAAGTTGATTATCTTTATGAACAGCATCTTGTCATTCATAGTATGAATAATTCACCACAATTCAATATTAGGTAATATATCATTATGATTAACACGTTTACCATGATCCTGTAAATCATATTTCTCATCATATCAAATATCTGAGATATCCTTGCGGATCTATGAATGAGAATTCCATCATTTTGAGGTATATCATATTTGACCTCATCATGATATTCACTAGTGTATTTCAGAAGATTATGTGTTTTGTAATTGTAATTTAATCTCTTCAATATCTAAACAAAACTCCCACTTGCTTTTGTAATTTAAAGACTATTTATAAATACTTTAGCAAGTAGAACAACACTAAATTGTTTTCTTTTGGGATATTACAAAACACATTGACATTCAGTAAATCTTGTTCAATAATAACCTACTCCATAAGTAGTTTTAACAAATCGAACTTCAATATAAGACTCAATGTGATTCATCACATTCCATACTAAAATGGTGTCTTATTAATCTTCTAGGTTTGAGTTTTATTAAGTATATCCAATCAATACTCAATTTTCTAACCTTGATAACTTTTGGAAGAAAAGAAGATATAGTTATCTTGAATCAAACAATATAACAAATATTTGATTCTTCTAATCGAACATTCCATATACATACAAGATTTCATTAGAATTAATATTGTAAGACAATCTAACAATATATAAGATAAACATATTCCTTTTGGCTTACCTATTTACCAACTAAGACAACTTAATGGTATAATAGAATTTTAAGCCAATTGCATACTTTATAACATGAGTATTCTTTGACTAAGTCAAAGACATATGATTATAATATCTTACTTTATATTATAAGTCTTTAAAAGACTTCATGTTGGTGACTTTACAAAGAAACACATAAACATTTATAATTTAAAGTAATTATGAACACCACATCATGGTTTCAATTAATTTATTTTCAAGTTAATATACTACTCTATCTATTTATGTCATTCTAAAAATACATAAATATTTAAGATAGTATTACTTTACTATATTTATTTTTATGTCATTCCAAGAAGTGTCCAACTTAAGAAACTGTAAAGCATCCACGCCCGATCTCACAACAAGTGGAGATTTACCTTGAGATTACAATCTAGCCAAGATCTCACTTAACTTAAAATGTAACTTCAAGTGTTTCTATATTTTTTTTGAATGACATAAGACATAAAAGTAGTCTATGTTATAATCTTGACACATGTTCTAAACAAGTCAATCTTATTAGAACGATAATCTCTTATCTTACGATCAAGAGAATCCATTAATCATATTTGTATGTGTTTGTTCTTTTGCACACAATTAATACTTCTCCCACTTGTGCATAGAACAACACCATATAACATATAAACACCATGACATTCGTTTGTTTATGTGAGCAATATGATAGTGTCATAGATATATAAGCATTACAAGTAGATGTAGGAGCACTTAATTATCAAGGAAACGTTCATGACTATCCTTGAGAATATAAATGTATACATTTTAAGCGTAATGTATTATTTCAAGAAAATCTAGAAATAATCGAGTCACTACCAAGATAATAAATCTTGTAACTCCAGCTGAATTAGACAACGTTACAATAATGTCTTATTCAGTAATACACCACAATACTCCCACTGGATTTGACAACATTGTAAGTGTTGCATTAACCAGTGAAAATAGCGTGCTATTACGTTGTAACTCCTTTCAAAGACTATTTGTAACAATTACTTAGGTACTAAAAGAGTGTTTTCTACTCTGTAGATGATGAATCATCCATCATACTATTAACTTGAAAAATTGAGCATGCAATTTCTCCCTCAATAGGTCTACTATCCCCACAATGGTGTGTAGCACCTTTAATTGGTCAAAGCAAAACAACTAGATACAATATACTAGTTTGTCTTTTACCAATTTTGCGGTAATTAGTCTAGATTCTAATGTAATAACTCATATAATATCAAACATGTTTTCTAGTTGACCAAAATTTTATATAAGAATTCAATCACCAACAGAGGGTAATGAAATCTCTTAAGGAAAACATGGTGTGCAATTTTCTTAACTATTAAAGTTGATATGAGTTATATTAGAATTTAGACAATTCTAATGTTCTATCATACCTTTCTCAATCATGAAAGGAATAGGATTGAGTCTCACTCTTCTTCCATGGAAAGAGTTTATGTTTGTCTTTTAGTAAATTTTTTCTTGATCAAACATTTGTTTGAAAACAGAACTAAATCAATTTACCAAAGCCCAAACTACGTTTACGGTTTAATGTTGCATTAATACAATCAAAAGAATTTTCAAAATTCAGTTTTAGTATTTTCGATAATAAAATCTTTCAAGAAAATAAAATACCCTTGGTCAATATTCATATTAACCATAGAATTTTCCTTGAATCTAGGACCCTCATTATCATAGTTTCACCACATCAGTTGATCTGCTAGTGATGAAAGTATAGAATAGGTAATTGTCGAAGAACAATAATTGACAAACAAGTTTGCAATTCCTAGAAAATATGGGATTTACAATTTTGCCAAACAATTATGCAAAATGTAAGCATGTTTCATCCCATCTTATGCCTTAAGTCATAGGTCTCACTAACTAACTTAATTAAGTTGTCTAACTTAGAAACCGCAAATCATAAAGTCGAGGTCTCACACAACAAAATAATTCACCTTGTCATTGTAATCTAGATCAAGGTCTCACATAACTAAATTACAACTTCAAGTGTTTCATATCATTAGATGGCATAAACTTAAATTTAAAGGGTACAATTTTTGACGTGTAATCAAAACTTATGTATAAAGAAGCATGCATACAACTTTATAACAAAATATTTTCGAAAACCTTACATACGATTTTAATTGCTAAGATTAAATTCTACAAAGTTTTAATCGATCGTTGAGAAACTTACAACTTTGCACTAAGATGCTTTACATAGAATGGTTATACTAGGTAGCTCCAATCGAACTCACGAGGGAGAGGACCGGGTAAGCACCGAGGCATAACCTTAGACATCCATTCGGTGAGGCGTGCTCACTTCTTAAATAACCCTTTATAGTTTGTTCTAGTGGGTGAGCCGTTCTAACCATTTAGTACGATCGCATCAATCGATTAAAAGTTCAAGAATAATACTTAGATAACAAATCGGTTTAGCCATTATTTAGTCCATTTAATTTTCTATTCATAAAAACCCTTTTGCTTACTAACGTGTCATACAATATAAACAAAAGGCATTTTAATAAAATTAAAAGGAACTCAAATAATATACATATAACTTAACAATTAACATATGTAAAACAATTAGCCACATGCATAATTATTTCGATAAAACCTAATAAACAATTCTAGGCGTAAAAATGCATACATCAACTAGGGCTTTCAACTACAAGGTAGATGAGCCACATACATCGACAAGTCGATTCGTAAGCCAAAGTCAATAATATACCAAATAGCACATAACGAATTTTTATTAGTATAATTGAGGTCTTCCCAATTCAATCATTATCAAATAAATAAACATGTATATCACTAAACAATTTATCAAAACAATAATCCATGGCAAAACATGCATGTTCCACCATGAATTCCTCATAACAATTATAATCCCAAGATACGCATATAATCATGGCACATAACAATTATTCATGAAAACCACATAAAATATACATGCAATCCTAGGGTTTCTACAAGTTTTACAAAAATAAAACCTAATAAAACAATTAATGGGTAATCGACCCAATTAATAAAAATTAGGTTCCAATTTTCAAAACCCTAGAAACCATAAAAGCATATAATAATCATAAAGATTCAATTTTATGTGTTTGGTAATTAATTACAACATATTAACGGCTCGTGATGCCCTTTGTTGGGTTTTACTAATCATAACAATTATATAAAAACAAGTAAACATCATCAAAGCATGCAGCGGAAGTAATAGGAATAATACTTGTAAATTAATTAACCGAATTAAAAGTATGTGCGTACCTTTTGCGAATCAATGCAATTAGGGTTTATGGAAAAACCCCAAATTAGGATCAAGAACAAGAAACCCTAAACCCTAATAAATTAGGGTTTGTGAATGTCGACCAACACCTATGTTGACCCACCAATGAAATCAATCACCAAGATTCACAAGCTCAAGCGTGCTTGTCCTTCGTTCTTGTACACACGTACTAATAGCGAATCAATGAGAAAAGCTAGTTTCTTGATCACAATAGATTAACCAAACATCTTTGTTATGCTCAAGGTGACTCGTAAATCCCTTACATGGGGTTTTGCTTCGTCGACCTAAGAACAAAAGGAAAGAAAGAAGAAGTTTGGCCTTCTACTGAAATCTAGTGTTTCCGATGTCAAGTTTACTATAGTTTCCGATGTGGGATTCTATAGTTTTCGGCCAAAACAAGCCCAAAAGAGGATTCCTAAAACCTTCTATTGGCTTGTTAACTTTTCTTCATATCCCGTTGACATTTAATGACCGATAATCTAAACTCGTCAAATATTAAATATCATTAAGTATTTATTTTGTGATCAAATAATTAAATATAACATTTTATATATTAATTATTTATACATTGATTCTCATACGTAATGTGTGCAATCCCGAAGTCTCGAGTTCGAATCCGGTCATACATATATTAATAATTATCCATAAACCTTTCAATTACCATATGAAACTAACATAGGATAACCTTTATCAACTTTTGTATAGGGTGTTAATCAAAACTTAAAGAAGCAGAAGACAATAGATGCTAATCAATATCCAGCGGTACCAAATGAGTTCGTGAATATGGGATACAACAGTTACGGTTCTGCTTCATCCATGAATATGGGTTACAACGGTTGCAATTCTGCTTCCAACAACATATCCAATCCTCAGTATTCCGGAGGTATATATGTTATGCTTTTTATACTATGTTGCCGATTAACTTCCAATTCGTTTATAGATATATGTTGTGAGTATAAATAATGCGTCATTAATTTCTACAGGATATACAGTTAACGAGTATAGCCAGAATGTTGCAAGCACATATCTTTATAGCAACGGGATGAACGTTATTTCTCCAATGAATGTAAAGCAGGCTGATCTGCAGTTTGTTACTTACAATGAAAATGCATCGTTCTTCGTCATGAATATGCTTATGGTTGCGGGATATATGAAGTGTTTGATGGTAGAAAAGTGTCACCTGGCAAATGTAGACCGGAGTGTTTGATGAACGTTATTTCTCCAATAATCCTTAATTTAGTGGCCATGCTCAACAGGCCTGGTTAAAACAATAAGTAGCAGAGGTTCGGATTAATATTTGATTTTTATCATTTTATTGATCTTATGTGTGTAAAGATATTAACTATCTTTGTTTTGTGGATATCAGCTTTTGAGCAAGACCAAAACTTTGTACGATGAAATATTTGATGTATTATATCAGATCTAACAAAATTTTGTACCTGGTGGTGATGGAAACGGGGTTTCAGATACAAGCGAGTTAAGTAAACACATAGAAGAGCTGAAAAATATGCTAATTAAAGACAAAATTGTTTACATTGTAACTTGTAAGTAAACTATCTCAAAACAATCAAAATAAATAAAATTTTATTCCGCTGTATCTAATATTTACTAACTTTTGTGTTGTTTCTATAAATAGGATCTTCAACCTTGTGGTGAAGAAGAAAGTGTGGCCGAAATTGATGTTTTCGAGCTTAACGCTTGAGACATTCCCTCACGATCGGTTTGCAAGTTTGGGATCGAGGCTCATGACTTTCAATTCTATTATCAACGCAATATGTCAAACACCGGAGAAGTTATTCAGCTATTGAGGATGTTGTTGGCCATAGTCGAGCAACTATTAATTTGGAATCCTATCAAATTGACCTAAAGGAAGAGACCGGCGGTACTGTTTCTGAGGACTCCGATTTAATACTTTCTTATCAGTTTGATGAGGGAGATGCATCCAGTGCATCATTTCTATCTGAAAAAATCGACTCTGCATGGATCAGGCCATTGACTCGACCTGAGAATCGACAATTTAAGAGGTTGACTTCCTCGCCTGCTCGAGTTCATTCCTTTGATTCTGCCATCACCCTACAAGAAAGAATCAATAATCAAGAGTCAAGACATCATATAAGTATGGTCAATCACAAAGTGAAAGATCCCATTTGCAACATACACAACACTTACTCTTAAGCTTTCCCAGGTGATCAGAAGTTGGATTTCTTATAGAACAAACATTATATCAGAAGTTCTAACCCATTAACTTATGATTGGGTTTATGTGAGTTGTGTCTTATCCCATACAGGTCAATTAGTATAGTTTTTAGCTATAACAGGGAGAGTCTGGTGGTTGCTTAAAGTCTATTTATGATGCACAAAACATCCTAAATAGATACTGGCTCAAGCTTACCTGTTCAGCTTGAACCTAAATAAAAAATGTTCTATGTCACCTTACTACCTCTACTATATACTATTAGACTATTCGGTTAATATTTGGCAACTTACTATAATATTTTCTTTATGCCACTAACGCTCGTCTCCTGCCTACAGCTATATGGAGTCAGACCATGTAAAAATTATGGTGGAAGGGGTTGAGACATTCAAGAAGATTGTGATCTTATTACTATTGATACAAGTGGTCGACACTAAGAAGAAGTAGCCCTCTTTCAAGAGATCGTCTAAGTTTATGAAGCAAGTGTATCCTTGATGTCATGCAGTTTTAAGACTTGGCATAGGTGTACGTTGCTTCAAACTAGGCCAATTCGAGAGGGCCAAACAAGCATTTGAGCGTGTGTTGCAGGCAAGCCATCTTAAGTAGTTAAGATTTTGTTTACGTAACGGTGTTGTTAATATCTAATGCGCAAAGTTCTGATGATATCATGTGATAACGTGGTGTACTTGAGGTCTTAAGTGCTTAGAAAGTTACTTTTCATTCTTGGTTATGAAGCTTTTTGTTTCCCACAAAGATTGTACTATTAATATTCCTTAATAAGCCAATTTTAATAATAATATGATGGATGTTGGGTTTTGTTCTTTAATTAATGCCCAAACATTTGAAGCACATAACTGGTAGAATTAGTTATTTTGCAAGAAATTATTCTACATGGTACTACTTATAGATGGCAGTCGTATTCTGGATTTTAGCGATCTTAGAGTTCAGGGTATTGGTATTCCTATCAGAAAAACATGATATGTTTGTTTCTGCTATAGATAACAAAAGGCCCGTTGCTGTAAGAACAGAGCCGATCTTCAGGGACAACGAAGGGTGTGTTTACTGGAGATTAAAAGGTTTTTCTGACAAAATTGGATGTTCTACTTCAAGGTGAGCTTTAACTATAGTTTTCTGAAGGATTCCTCTTTGCCATTAAAATGTGGCTATTGTATGTGCTTATTACTGTTCATGGCGTAGATATAGGAACTGGGGATGATACAATTGAATCAAGTGAAAGCTGGTTTGAGCTCGATGCTGAACAGATGACTGTGATCGACAAGCTTCTCAATG
The DNA here is from genome assembly GCA_022545495.1 of Chrysanthemum lavandulifolium. Lineage (NCBI taxonomy): Eukaryota > Viridiplantae > Streptophyta > Magnoliopsida > Asterales > Asteraceae > Chrysanthemum > Chrysanthemum lavandulifolium. The sequence goes on along the minus strand of CM040245.1, from coordinate 243,097,789 downwards.
CTTTAAGGTAATATTCAAATTCAATTATTAGTAAGAACCGGAATCCGGTTCTATGCACCCATACAAATGTAGACCGGAGTGAACCGAAACCAAAATTTTTACCTACGAAACCAAATAAATGGACTGCGAGTCCTGGTTCTTCCAGAAAAAAGTGTCAACAGGAATTACACTTCCAACTTGTCTGAGGCTACTAATCAAAGCCTAATCCTACCGTGTTTTGCACACTCCTAAGAATCACCGATATAATTAACGCAATTGGTTATTCAGGCTTTTTGGGGATTTTGGTTTGGCTAGGTGACATCTAGCTCTATTAGTTTTCAGTAGATTAAGGGAAGTAGCCATATCTGAATAGCCCAAAACCTAATTTACTCCTGTTCTAAGTACCTCTCAAATAAGTACGAACATACCTCTCGGTTTAACAATCAAGCACCTCAATTAATCCTACTGTTAGAATAAAAGTTTGAAACACGAAAAGAGCAATTTTACACGGGGAAAGTTTGAAAGATACCATCTTGACTCCCAACTTTTAAAAGTCACCTTTGGCGGATATCAGTCAACTAGGTAAATTTAAAACACTTATCAAATATACATGCCTACAAGCCGGCAAAATAAGCTGATCAAAACATCCGATGATAACTTCTTAATGTCTATTTATATGTTGATTCAGGGGCAGAGGAAACCTTTAGCGCTTATGAACTACCTTGCAGTGAATAAGGTGGATGGGTATCATAGCGTACGACTAACCATCTTTTGTTGTTGATCCAAACCATCATGCACCGTACATGGCAGACGGACATGATAAGGCACCCTTATCATCCACGGAGTTTTACTTGAAGGCTTGCAAAGAACAAAGAGAAGTACCATTTGCAAAAATAGCAACAACAACAACAACAAGAGCTCACTGATAGAAGCAACGGATAACTATGTACGCTCAAAGGTACTTTCACCGTCCAGAGGCTATATTTTAAGGTGAACATTATAGCACTTTAAATGGTTTGCTAGATTTAGCATATGGAAATAGCATTGATTTATTTGTTCACCAGTTGTATTTTAATGCATAGCATATTATGCGATAAAAATGGTAACATATGGTATGGACATCAAACTGAATATCCAGTGTTGTATACAGGTTCATCTTTATGTGCTTTATATGCATTTGTCACTATAATTTTAAAGCTATTTGATATCTTTGTTGATTTCGACCATTTGTGTTCCATTTCATCAAATGGAAAGCTGCTCAAGCTACAGGAACAAATTAATCATAAGGTAATTTTCCTTATTTTTAAACTCGTGAGATAGTTTTTGGATGTGCTTGGTGCTTTTAAGCTGTACTTAGTATGCATATGTAGGTTCTTTCTGTTGTTCGCCTCCTACAAGACGATGTTGGTATGGATTGCGTTGGACATTAGTTCTTCAAAGTTATTTGATTTCCTTTATATAAGTAGTGTGTCAAATGTGATTTGTAAAGTATTTTTTTCCAACTGAAAGTTTTAAGAGGTTTTTTGCTTAGAATAAACAGTATGTGTTTTGACCTGATAAGTCATAACCTGAATTAAATGATTCATGAGTAAATGAGTTAAATTGCCCCCTATAGTATTTAATATTCACTTATCTCTTCAACAATTAACTTTCAGGAGTTTATGTGATGTTAGAATTAATTTTGAAGTTGTCAAGGACTGTGCGACCGTTCTTTTCTTGGTAATTTCTCACCAAATCAAGCATCCTCTTCCCTTTCCTTAACTTTTGAACATTATTGTCTTTTTATTACATGCATACAATTGTTTAACTGTAATGAAGCATGAATGTGGAATAATAATGTTAAATTCCTGAAAGTTATTACTCTACAAATTCAGTATAATATAACTGCCTATGAAGGAATCAACTGAAAGTTGTAAGAGGTTTTAAGCTGTACTTAGTATGCACATGCAGGTTGAATGCTGTAGCAAACCCTCCTACCTCCCATTTTTCCAATTAGGATTGCACAATGTAGAAGATTATGCTGGTCACCTGAAAAAATGAAAATATAACAGGCTGCTGCAAATGGAAATGGGACCATAGACTACGACGAGTTCATCACAACATGTGCACCTGTGTCTTGCCAACCCACATAATCAATAGATGTATTTTCATTGAAGGTGCAAGTTATAATCCGTGATTGGAGAAGTAGTTAGAATGCGTAATTTGAGTAGTAAGTTCAGCGTGTTCGTTCAGTATGTTGGTTCAGTAGTAAAGAGTGTGAAGTCGCGCGTCCAAAGAGTCGTTCAGTAGTAAAGAGCTTGAAGTCGTTCAGTGAGTTCGTCCAGTGAGTCATTCTGAGTTCGTCCATAGGTCTGATTCTTTATGTAGGTTTTTGTTATTTCTATTTAATTACTAAATGTGCCCGAGTTTGTTTTTGGCGCTTACACGGGTTTTTATAGCTTATAGAGGTGTTGTTGTTTTAATTATACTTCTTGTACAATGTTTTAAAATGTGATATAATATGCATTTGAAAGGTATGATTAATTTTGCCCAATGAATGGCATTTTTCAGTAGTAGAAGCTCTTTTTCAAGCGATCTTTATGTTTTATTTGCCTTTTATTGTCAGTTAAAGTGTACTTTGTTTTAAAAAATATTTGTTAATATTAAGTTATCTAATATTGTAAATTTTGTGATTTAGGCACGAGTCTTTCAAAATGGTGAAGTATAATTTCAGAAAGATCACAAGAGTACCTACGGGTAACGATTTTGTTGATATAGTTCTCAGCAGAAACCAAAGATAAACACCCACTGTCGTTCACAAGGGCTATGCTATCAATCATATTCGTCATTTTTACAAGCAAAAAGTGAAGTTCACAAAGACGAAATTTCACGTGAAGCTTTCCACCATCATCGAAGAGTTCCCTAGACTCGATGACATCCATCCTTTCTATGTTGATCTTCTTCACGTTCTATACAATAAAGATCATTACAAGCTTGCTCTTGGTCAAATCAATACCGCCAAGAATCTCATTGGTAAAATTGCTAAAGATTATGTGAAGTTATTGAAGTATGGTGACTCACTCTATAGGTGCAAGGCTTTGAAGGTTGCTGCTCTTGGTCGTATGTGTACCGTCACAAAAATAATTGGTCCAGTTTGAAGAACCTTGAACAAATCAGACAACATATGTTGAGGCTTCCTTCAATCGATCCTAACACCAAGACCGTATTGATATGTGGGTATCCTAATGTTGGTAAAAGTTCATTTATGAACAAAATTACTCAAACAGATGTTGATGTCCAGCCGTATGCTTTTTACTACAAAGTCTTTATTTGTTGGGCATACATATTATAAGTACTTGAGGTATCAAGTGATTGATACTCCTGGGATTTTGGATAGGCCGTTTGAAGATTGTAATATTATCAAAATGTGTAGTATTACAGCATTGGCACATCTCAGAGCTGTTGTGTTGTTTTTTCTTGATATTTTTGGTTTGTGTGGGTACACTATTGCCCAAGCATCGGCACTTTTTCACAGTATCAAGTCTCTTTTCATGACCAAACCTTTGATTATAGTCTGCAACAAGACTGATTTGCAGTCATTGGAAATAATCCTAACCTGGACATAACATTATTGTCTACTTTAATCTTGAAATATTAAGTTTTTGTTTTAGACTTTTATAGAGGTTTATTGAACTTTGTTATGTGCATTTTGATCATATTCAATTTAAATCGACCAATAGTTCTAAGCATATCATATGTTTCACTAGCACTTGTCTCCATTTACACATGGTTGTTTTAACCCACTTACTTTAAACTGTGCTAATTTTATGTTTACTTCCACTTCCACATGGTTAACCTTTTAATAATTAGGTAAAAATTAAAGTAAACATGTCAAAAGACACCAAAAATTAAAAAAATAAAAAATAATAACACAAGTAGACCAACCTAAAGTTTTGTATGGACCTTTATTTGTTAGCTTGGCTATGCTTTGAATATGTCCTTAGTCTTTTTGTCCAAGTTGGCCTATCTAATTCTTAAGTCTCTCAATGTACTAATTTGCATTATCGTCAAATACTATTAACGGTCACAACCAAAGTGAACCTTGATACGAGTCGATCTATCGTAAGTGGCCTTAATAATTTTATTATGTTGTGGATATTAATTATCAATGCCGACAAGCGAGCCACAAAAGGTGTGTTTGAAAAGGGGTATCTTTCCAATGTCGATTCATTGGATGATAACACTATTAGCAATATAATTGTGATTTCTCTTCCTACTTTTCTATCGTATATGCGTTTAATATAAAAATTAGCACGTTATTATTTAATATGTTTATAGCTTATTTTCATTAATTACTTTTTTTTAACAATATTCATAAACAAATTGTAATTGTAAATTGTTTTTTTATAAAATAGTTTAATAATTAATAACGGTTAACTAATTTTCATGATTAAAAATTTTACTTTTTCTAAAAAAATTTCAAACAAAAACTAATACAATAACAAAATAAAATGAAATAAAAAAATTTCAACCGTAAACTAATACAATAAAAATATTCCGTCATTACAAATAATTTACCGTTAAGTGAAACTTAAACTAATACAATACCAAAATACACTATCAAACCAACTTCTGATATAATGATTGTGGATGGATGTAAATTATAACATATGACAAACAAGGATATTACAACAATTTTGTTGTACCTGTGCTTTTTTGAAAGAAAGCAAATTATACCCATATACATATAAATGGGCTGATTTGGGCAATGCTCATCTAAAATGGGTCAAATAGGTAATAAGAAATATGTGAAAGGGGTAAGTGGGTCAAAGTAAAAGCTGAATAAGATGTATATTGTATTCTTAAACCTGAAATCAGTTTTATTTTCTCGCCTATTTGTAAGATATTCATAATGAAAAGAAAATTCAAAGGTTTGTTTATAATTAAGTATTCCTATGCCATATTAAGGTAGCATTTGCAATGTTTGGGCAAACATTTTCCTAATCATAAGATGATGTAATAGTAAGGTTTAACCCATCTAAGGTTATTTTCAATACTTTTCATTAGGCGATTAATGTTGAATCTTATTAGCTATCATGAAGCATGCATCCACATCTTTTGAAGCGAGGTAATCTAAACAGGTTATCTTGACATTTTATTAAGATGGTTATGAACTATCATTTTATTTATTTTTTACTATTGCGAATCGATATCTTTGTGTTATATTGTAGGTTATGACGTTCACTAATATTATGTACACTCCGCTGCACAACATGATGATAATTGATAAATGATGCAATTCTACAGACCGGGATGCTCATCATTCGGATATGGAGCCATGGAAGAACTTGGACCCTTCCGGGTCAACGATGATGGGAAAACACTCTACCTCAACGACTATGCATGGAATAACGGTAACAAAGTTTAGTTTTAGTCATCAAAGAAGCAAAAATAGTTTACATAATGGAAAACATAAAACCCTAATAATTTGATGATTGCTAATGCATTATTCTTGGAGTCGCGTGTTGGTGGGCTTCTCATATTAAAATTGATCGTCTCACTACACGACGGTGACAAGCACACATCTGAAGATTCCTACATCTCTTATTAAATGGCTTGAAAGATATACTCAATACAAAAGTGTCGGTTTTATATTACAGTCAAAGCTATGCAGGTCACTTTGTACCTCGACTTGCTTCCTCATTCTTTCGAGAGAACAAGAAAAGAAACCAAACAATCATTAATCTTAAAGGAATTGCGGTAACTACATATATTATCCTATTATAATTTTATAAATTTTATTCTTAAGATTGAAAGCACTAGAAAGATGTGTCATATGAATATGCGATTGGAAATCCTCGGATAGATTACCGTCTTTGGTATGAAGAAAAATTCGACTACTTGTGGACACATGTTCTCAACTCGGAAGAAACAAATGCAGAATTAACAAGTCTGTGGATTGTGAACTGAATATATGGTAATTGCAAACTATATATGTTGCCACATGCTTTCTTTCTATCTAATAAGGCACATGGGTACTTGATTATAGATAGGAGGAACTCTTACTTTTTTCATGAGGAGGGAACTAGGAGATGCCTTGAGGTATTTTAATATATAAGTTCTCATATTGATTGATGTAGATCATTAAAAATTTGGTTGGGTTAACGGTTCATAAGTATTTTGGATCAAAAGGGTTGGATGGGTTTCCCGAGGCGCTCTACATTCAAAATTGTTACAATTTATATAAATAATTTGTGTGTGAATTAATAAATCTTAGTTTTATGTAATAGTCTATTCAAACTAAATTTGCCTATTCCAGCTTTCAGTAACCTTGGAGTTGTCAGAGACTATAAGTCGCCGATCTGCAAATCCGTCTCGAAGGCATCCACAAACACTTACGAAGGTCATCTGATTCTGAACTCTATCACAGTCCATTGTTTCAATGAATATAATATGGATCTAGATCATTTCACAAACAAATGATATATATCTTACCCCTTTCATTTAACTTTTAATTACTTTTTAGTATATATTTGATCCACAAAATCATAAAAATAAAAACCACAAGTCATACCCGTCCATCGGACGTGTTTGACACTATATATATATATATATATATATATATATATATATATATATATATATATATATATATATATATATATATATATATATATATATATATATATATATATATATATATCATCCTATAATTACTCCTTGAAACATATCACTTTTGATGATGTCTAGGAACCCATGACACCCTAAGAAGGTGTATGGTAGGTTTAGAATAGCATTGGCATTGGTTTGAAGTGGTTAGAATAAGTTTTACGCGAGAAAAACTCATTTCGACAACTATATTTAAGGGTCTGATCATATTTGTTAATTCTGGAAATCTCGACAGTGGGTAAAAATTTTTGGACTAGATATTTAGAAAATATACTTTAAAACGAAAACGTGGCCGCTTGAATGGGTTAAAACGGAGTTATAACGAAGAAGTTATGCTATTTTCAAGTTTGACGACGAGAACTATAAAATTCAGAAAATTCAGCATATTATTTTAACTTTTTACGAGTCAAAAATGAGTCTTAAGCGCTATATATTGTGTCGACTTATCAAAAATATATTAGTATACTTTGTCTGAAACTAAGGACATATAAAACGAGAAAACGGACTTGTAACGATTAAATTACAGCGTTTAAATAAAGTTGCCATAACAATATTAAATAAGCAAAACTAATATATTTCTATTAGACAAACATTACGGCCACAAATGACCATGTTGAGGGTCGTTTTTTACATTGATGTAGTACTTTTTATAACATGATGTCTTCTAGTAAAAGTAAGTTCGCCTAGCATATTTTCCAAAATGTCCAACCATTCGTCAAGCGGAGTTGTAACGAATAAAATACGGTCACTTACACTTTGCCGAAAACCACCCTTAAACAATATTTTGTATACAAGTACCATACTTTACCTACATTTTTCTCCATGATCGAGACCTCTATGATAAAAACTTAAAAGCTAAAAACTTTGAGATAATGATACAAGCTTTCCAAAACCGTTGAGTTTGTTTCCTAACACTCGATGTGCACCATTTTACGACTAGCTTTTCAAGGCCGTTTAGTCACTTTCATGAAATTGTCAAATGACATTATTTCTGACGAAAAGTTATAATTTCATAATAAATCATTAAATGACTATCGAGGATATCATTTCAACGTAAATACTTGTAAAGTATTTTATAATATGACGAGATGTCATAAACATACATTTCGACATTAAACATTATTTTCAAATGTACAAGTGGTATAGATATCATACGAATTGCATGCATAACATTACATCATAACTTATTGTAGAACATATCATTCCTAATAGATCACGGTTAGAGGTTGCGCCTCATTTCAGTGTATCCACTTTTGCCATTGTATTATCATAAACATTGCACCAGGTGAGTTTTCATAGACCCGATTTATTCAAGTTTATACATTATTTCAAACCTACGGGGGAGAATACATTGCACTTCAATTTTTATTACGAGCCCAAGTATATTCAAATTCATTACATTGCTTAAGTTACCTCATTGCCAATTGAATGTCCCCATATCAGAAATCATGAACCGTTAATTCTTTGGGTAGCGGTGAGTGGATAGATCTACTGAGGGTGACTCCTCCATCCGGGTTGGTGGTCCCAACTGGTCAAACGGATGCATTTCATTTCATGTCAGAATTTGAGTTGTTTGGCAAACACTCTGTTAGGGCGAACATCATGATCAGTCTAGCTTCGGTGTCATGTGCTTATAGCAATTGTAACATTTTATGTGACATATTTGTCATACATGGCCTATACTTGTGGTAGTCGTATAAAACGTTTTACATGAACTCTATGAACTCACTCAACCTTTGTGTTGACACTTTTAGCAATGTATTTTCAGGTAACTAAGGCATATTCTTCATGGCATGCATGTGGACATATCATAGAGTCGCGGTGATGATGCGTCTCACGTGGGATTTATACACTTTAAAAACATCGTTTGACTTGTATCAAACTTATTTTCCACATGTTGATTTTCATTTGGGACCTATCTTTGTAACTCTGAATGTTTTAAATATATAGCAAACGATGTGTTTTCAAATGACACTTTAGGTCGCTCAATATAACTGTGATTGTGATGTTATGATAGTCAATCCTCGTGAATTCCATTCATTGCAAAACAGTAATTTGGGGTGTGACACCACCGATCCTAAAGGATCTTTCTATGTAGCTTGTCTTTTGTTTTGTGTGATTCTCTAGGTTCCTCTTAAAGACGAGATCACCACTTCTTGAAGTTGAGCAAGCTCAAGTCCATGAGTTGCCATGCTTCGTCATCATCAAGACTACTGAGGTTCTCTTGTTGATAGTTCTTTCTTCCTTCATAGAAGTGTAGTGTTAAACGCATCAAGTGAAGGATGCCGAAAGAGTCAAGACGAAACAATTAGTGAAAGGTGCTCAACGTCCATGTCAAAAGCATTAGTGAAGAATGCTAAAGGAGTCAAGACGAAGGCATTAGTGAAGGGTGCCAAGCATTCATGTCAAGGGCATTAGTGAAGGCCATGGTCGTATAATCGATGAGGTGCATCGTTATATAAATAGTGATAGTTTATTTCAAGGATGTTAATATCCTTGATGGTGTTGTAATAAGGAGTGGGTCTCTTTTTGGTTAGGTGTTGTGTAGTGTTGGGTAGTAGTTCCTCCATTGTAATGGAACTCGGTACTTAGCCTAGTACAGGATAAAGGGTAGGCGACGTTGTGATAGGTTTGGTTCCCCTTGGTGAAAGAACCCGGTGGTTAGCCTAGTACCGGAAAAAGAGTAGGCGACTTTGTGAAGGCTTCTCCACCATAAGAAGTTGGTGTCGTGTAGTTATTACGAACTCTCGAGTAGGTGACTCGGGGAGTGGAGTAGGGAAAAGAAGGTGTCCTTGTAGCCGAACCACTATAAATACTCGTGTCTTGGTTATGTGCTTCTTACTCTTTATCTTTCATTACACATTTATATATCTATATATCAATGTCCAACATACACATCCAAATGAATTGACATAAGTCGATCTAATTATTTTAAAACGAAGTTTTAATTGGTAAAAATATTCAACCCCCCCCCCCCTTCTAGTTTTCCGCAGTTTGTTCTAGAGAAATTAATAATTATGGGACAAAATTCAGATTAGCTTTCACAGATTTGAGACTTAAACTTGTAAAATATAAAAATCATAGCTACAGGTCTCCAATTGCAACAAGGTTTACATATTCAGAATGTACACAAAAATTACTTACATTTAGGTTAAAGAATCACTCAAAAACATGCATGTATCATCAAAATACACTAGCATGAATACAACTTAATATCTGGACAGCCTATTACACCAAACAAGCTACAATATAAAGCCATCAAATACCATTCCGTCACACCATATTCCACCATCTTCACATATTTCATTCGTACATCATATTAGCATTTAAAATACATAAGATATGGCAATTTACTCTAAGGTTTACATGTATGATAATTCCTTTTATCGCAACATCCTTAATTCATGCATAAACCTTAATTAACACTTTGGACATGCAACATAAGCATTCAAATCATGTAACCTCATATCAAGCATATGATTAACATTCTAAATCATACAAAATGCATATAATGATATTCATAGCTTCATTATATTCCATATGCCCATAGTTAATTAGCCTTAGGTTTTCTTGGTTTAATCAAGCATATTAAATGTTCATTATAGATCATATTAGGGCTTCAAACCACATGTTTAGGGCTGGTGCAAAACACATGGTCGAATAGAGCACAAGACCACAAGTCGATGTATAAGTTTATACGGCTCATAGGCACATATTGAGACGATATTAGTTGTCATCCAAAACTAGCACATAAAATAATGAGTTATACCACACATATACGATAACGCCAGATTGTACATGTTTTCGTTAGCATTATTTGTGTTTTTGTAAATGTTATTTGGCTATATTCATATGATTTTAGTGCTTAATCACATCAAAAGATGTTTGTCTAGTATTTATAACAAAGTGCAAGGAAACGGAAGAAAAAGTTAAAGAATGTTCTTTAAAAGAAGATTTCCGTTTCATTGAAGTATGTCAAGCACAAGTCAGCATTTCAAGTGTCGTAGAAGATCAAGTTGAATGAAGAACCAAGCTCCACAAGTCAGAATCAAGCAAAAAGGTCAATATTTCATCATTTAGGAGGACCAACCAATCGGTCGCAACCCGCAACCAAATCGGCTGGAAAGAGGTCTCAAGTATAACGATATCACCTCGATTCATTCGTTTAACATGTTATGTATAACGATATCACCTCGACTCAGTGGTTTAACACCTCAAGCATAACGATATCACATCGACTCATTTCGTTTAACATCTCAAGTATAACGATATCACCTTGACTTATTCATTTAATATCTCAAGTATAACGATATCACCTCTGTTAATACAAATATCGTCATTAAACGTTATTTATATTTTTGATCTTTGCCTAAGTTTTGTTAACGACAAAAGTAAATTTAATTTATAAAAGCTTAAAGCTTGTCAAGTTTATTAGATATTAAAACAAGCTTTCTTAAACAATATATTCATCATTCAAGCATTTACATTTATGATTAGTAACATCTTGATATGACTCTAATCATTATGTATGATAGTAGTTTGTAGAATGTGTTAGGTTCCTAAAACCAAACACTACTTAAGCATTTGCATATTTCTATTAATAGTAATACAACATTTTGACATCATGTATTACATCATGGGAATCATTTGTAGATTTCATTAGATATTTTGTGAAGATTTATACTCTCCATATCTTGCACAATCTCTTAGATTGAGATGACTTTAAGCAAGATTTGATATCTTGATCGGACCAGGCGGTACCAAAATGGTACACGGCGGAACCCTTTTAGGGGTCCGCGGTCCGTGGACGCTCTGTCAATTTGGCTATAAATAGCAATGCCAAGCCAAGTAGTTTCTCATCCCTTTCTAACATACTCATACATATCTTCTCTCTAACCTTTCTAACTCGGTTACATATCATATTAGTGATCTCTTTTGTAGCAAAGAAGATCAAGTCATATTCAAGCTTCAACGAAGTTGGAAGTCTTGTTTGTTTAGTGTTGTATGATCTAGTGTTGATTCATACTTGGTTGTTGTATCAAACCATCATAATCTTGTGAGTGTGAGTGGTTAGTATTTTAGTCCTCAAAATACATTTGTGTGTGGAGTTGTTGTACCCTTGGAAAGAACTCGACATCTAGCTTAGTGTCGGAAATAGTGTAAGCGAAGTGTAAAGGTTTTCTCCACCGGTGAAAGGAGCTTGTTGACTAGTGAAGTTAAACTCTCGAGTGTGAGACTCGGGAGTGGAGTAGGGCAAGGAAAAAGAGTCCTTGTAGGCGAACCACTATAAACAACTTGTTGTGGTTTGATCATTTCTTTCCTTATTTACTTATTACATATTGCTTGCATATTTCATTAACATACTTAAGATCAATATCAATTGATCTTTCTATAAGTTTCAAAACAAAGTTTTTAATCGGTAAACTATTCAACCCCCTTCTAGTTTTCTACAATTGGTATCGAGACTCGTTGCTCAAGAATTTCTAAAATAACTTGTATTTTATAAACTTGAAACGATCCATGGATTCGAAAACTTTAAAGAAGGGCAATCTATGCAAAGACCACCACTCTTTGAAACCAATGGATTTATCTATTGGAAAACCGTTTGAAACATATGTAAAATCAAAAGATATAGATCTTTG